>MU376941.1:0-37311 GCA_022495195.1 Xylaria digitata | reverse complement strand
ATGCACTTTATAATTCGGTAACAATTCCGTCTCGCTATAAAAAAATGCTTAAAAACCACAAAATCCCTTATCGGCCCCAACCCTCGTGGGCTTATTTAATCTGCTTGCCCCCCCCCCCCCCCCCCCGGATGCCTTGTGATCTACAATACTACTGAACCCTTTTCGACTTCCTGTGCTTGCTCAAGGGTATAATCAGCCTCGTGACTTAACATCGTCTTTCCTCTTCTTGTTACGATAGAACGGCGATTATAACCGTCGAAGAGCCATGGCTTTCCCAATGGATCGCATTCAGTTTCGAACCCGCACCCGAGTGTGCCGCCTTTGTTCGGGCCTCGAGGATGACTTCCTCTTTGTTGAACCATGACCGAAGACGATCGGGAGACAAAAGCGCCACTACACACTCTATGGAGTGCCGCGATTAGCATTCACACCATGGCTAACCATGCCTTGCAAGCCTCGCCAATACGACGACGCAAATCATGTCCCCGTTAGACACCAGCGCGAAACGGTTATGTCTTTGGGCTTTGGTGTGGGGTGGCTTCCTAGCCCAGGCGACGACAGAGTTACTGGTGCTAGGAACACCGACTGTTCCAACCGTAAAGTCAACGATCACCATCACGACGACGGTAATATATAAACCGTCGCTGCTTCCCGGAAACTCTCAGTATACGTTGGTAGGGTGTTATAGCCAACCATCTACAGATGGAGGCCATATATTCGGGCCCGGTGACTACGATGCATGCTCAGATAACGTCGCGCCGGGAAATCTCACGATAGACGGTTGCTTACGAAGTTGTCGTTCGGCAGCACCGCCGAAGAATGGGACGGAAACTTACGTGTACGCTGGACTACGGAATGGAAGGTGTGTTTGCTTTTTACTACTTGTCTATTGCCGCCTGCTACCCCTAATCCTCATATATCGCAACTAACCCACTGCAGTGAATGTAGATGTGGTGTCCAACTGCCTACAGACATCCATAAGCTCTCAGTTGACGATTGTTTAAAACCATGTTCGGGGGACCCAAGGCTATCATGTGGAGGACACAGCAATGTCGCTATATACAGCCTCATCTCGGCGGATGGCACACATAACAAAGGGTCGCAATCAACGAACGATAGCAAGAACAGCCCCTTGGCTCCCACGGATAGCAAAGCTAAGAACCCTACTACTATTAGACCTTCAGTTTCGTCATCTACGACCGCGGCTGTCCAAAGCGCAGACTCCGACGAAACATCCTCACCGCCAGCCGGACAGCCGGTCTCGACACCAACGATTGCTGCAATCACCGGCAGTTTCTCCGGCGCGATCGTTATAGCCGCGGCCCTATTCCTATGCTACCGGTTCCGTAAGCGCAAGAAGCGAGTCCAAGACGCGCACGTGAAATTAATGCTAGAGCGAAGCGGACGACGATCGATTCAAAGCCCGCTATTCCCCAGTCCCTCCATCCAAGGCAATGTAGCCAACGCCGGACACGGGCGCAAAAATACTGAAGACAGTGGTGGTGACGGTAGTAGCGGGGTAGAGGATCGCGAGAAGGATCTCCGCCCCATAGCTGACGGCGACCTCATACCCTCCACGCCCGCCCTCGAGGCCGGCAGGAAGTCTCCGGCTGGTCTGCACTCACGGACAACTGCCTCTGCCGTGGGCACGAGATCAAGATCAGGGACGGTGGTAGCAGAGGAGAGGAATATTGTACACAGTGCATTGACGAGAGAAGGCGCAAGTTCCGCCGTGCAATGGCCGCCTAGTAACGCCGATAGCGGTATGCCCTCGACGCAATCTCCAGTACACCGACGTGCGTCATCAAATACTATTGCAGCACCACCGCCTTTGGCGAGGATTGATGGCCTTGGTGAACGCGCCTGGCACCGACGGAAACTCTCTACGCCGTTTCAGCCGGCGGTGGGCGTTGGACTTGGAAGCATTGCTCGCAACGGTCCACCAAGTGACCCGCCGACGGCGCCGCTGCCTCCAAAGCCTGGGGCGCGAGCGAGGTCGCAATCGAGATCAAGGCATGGGCCAAGAGATACGAGTAAAACTCGCCCGCCACCGCGCTCGAGGCGGTCTTTCGATACAATGGTGTTCGGGCCGGAACAAGGGGATCTGGGCGAACTAGCGGGACTTGGGATCGTTGGCGGGACTAGCAAGGAGAGTGCCCTCGGCATGTCCCACGGCAACACAAGCACGCCATCTCTCGGTAGATACGGCTCGCTGTCGAAAGCCCGTCGGCCGATCATAGAATCGCCGGTTTTGGGATGGCAGGCGGAAAATGCGCAAAGCCAATGGGGAGCGCTGCCGCGCGAAGCAAAAGCAGATGATGGACAACCTCAACTTCCGGTTCTACCCCCGGTGGCACCTGGCGAGCGGTTCGACCACAAGCGGTGGAGAGGCACGATATATGCCGAGCCGCACGAGCGCTTTGAAGGTGCACAGCAGGGGGAGCGGCACGGACAACAAAGCAGAGGGGGTGAGCTTTCTCCTATGTCGGTGTCATCTGTTGGGACAAGCATTCTTTTTGGCCCCGACGAGTTCGACCGTCGGCTGTGAGTGTTTCATTTGCGAAGTCATAGTGAATTAGGAGAGTCGTAGGTGTGTTATCTTGGTAAGGAAAGGACGGCGTTTTAATTCATGACGAGGATATATGGTCGAGTTTATTGTACATATAGCCATGTTTATGCGATACCCAGAAACATTTCATCCTCATTATTACATCTCCGCAATTCAAGCAACCCCCCGGACTCCTTTTCACATTCCCCCGTATTCCTTGACTCGTGATTCTAGCGAATGTAAACGGCTAGGACTGATGTTATATGTACTGCTCATATATGCTACCGACCATGCAAATACCACCCCCCCAGCAAATACTAGCCAACTACAACTGTATGACTCTGTCCTATAACAGCGATAATTGGGAAGAAGAAAACGGCATGTTCCCGTGTCTCGTTATTACATTCTACAGCATACCAGCGACAGCCAGGACGGCGCCGAGTCCAAGACCTAGGAAGACGGTGACGATCGAGCCCTCGGGACCAGGACCCGACATCCGATGAGCGGCATTAGGCGTAGAGGTGCTGGTGGCGCCCGTTTCCTCGGCGAGGACACCGATAATAGACGATGTGGTAAGCGTGCCGCTGACTGCGACAGCGACAGTGCCAATGCCGGTCTCAGTAGTCTGAACGCCGCTTGCATCGGTCGTGGTGACGGTGACGGTCTGTGTCTGCGTTGGGCCCCAGCTCCAACCAGAACCCCAGCCCACAAAGCCATTGAAGCCGCCGAGGCCGTTCCAGCCACAGTTGGGTCCGACAAACCAGGGCGAGCCGTCGAACGCACATCCAGTTACCGTGACGACGCCGCCGGACCATGTCTTCGATCCACTGTACGCCGACGCCCAGTCGGACCAGTACTGGCTGTAGTCAGTGCCGTTGGGGCCGCCCCATTGGCCGGCACCGTCTCCGTTTCCGGGCCCGTGCCCGCTGGAGAAAAACTTGCCTCCCCAGCCGCCTGGCGTGGCCCACGTCACAGGGCCGGCGGAGTAGGTGATGGTTTGCACGCCAGTGCTGCCGGCGCTGGTGCATGATGCGTATCGCGAGCACAGAGATGATGAAAGGGAGCTGTATGAGGTATATGCTGTCTCCGTCGCGCTGCAGGCGTCGCTGATGCAGCTCCCGACGGTATTACCCTTGTCTTCGTCGCAATACTCGGACTGCTGTGGCCACCAGCTCGTAGTCGTGGCCGAGGGGCCGGCCCATGCGGAGGACAGGCACGATTGCTATTGTAAGATTTCGGTTAGTTGATGTTGAATGTAGTCAGGAGACAGGAGACAACGAGTGCCTGAGGCGGACAACACAATGGGGAAAGATATTAGTAAACTTACAGCACACTCAGGAGCACCATTCCACCACTGAGCCGAGGCAACAGCGGGTACTATAGCAGCGATGAGAGTCGAGTACTTCATCTTGAGGAAGCGTCGTATGTGTATTAGATTGTCGTGGTGTGAACCGAAATTGAGGCGAATATCGACCAAGGTTTCAGATGATGCCTAACTGTACGAGTTGATTGTGGTGGAAGGGGAGATGAACTATGTCGCAGGGCATATAGACTTATATGCCTCTCGTAAGACCCTTGGGCTGATTACATTGAGCAGACATACGCATGTGTCAGTGTAAGAGTCGGCGTTACTCGTCCAAGTCTGCGCAGCGTAGTCGTCATCGCAGGAGACGCACATCACGGGGCCGTCTTACGGGGTTCCAGCTTGCGAAGGCCATCTCATTGCATACATACCTACGTAAACAGACGTAGGGCTCGGGGGCTGCGACTGTTGGCCTTGGCAGCATAAGTCTCGATCGAACCGGTCGCCATGGAAGCCACCCTGAGCCCGACTTAGAGAAATAGGGCCGGATTTCGACACGGTCTAGTTCGACGACACACCGTACATGGCATTCCTTGGTGTACAGCCTTAATGAGAGGGGCGGCAGACAAGGGACGAGGTTGTAAACTGTGGCGTATAGGAACCATGTGGTTGCTTTGTTTTTGGTTGAGCCGCGCGTCCTTAGGACAAAGCAACGAAAAACCGTCGTCTGAGTAGACTCGGCGCAACAAGCAAGAAAGGGAATAGAGTTCGAAGGCTGACCAACTAAAGACAGGTTTCACAACTATTGCCACGTAGGTGGGCTGGAGAAGTGCTCACCCCGGGCTACCGACATTCGCTATGTATCTTTGGGTGGTACAGCATATGATTTCTCGTCTACCGAGAACCAGAACGAGGCCGTTGTCAGATCAGTGATATTCACTGAAACACCAACCCATTGTGTTGTTTCCACTAACCCACGACACAGCCTACCCACTACTCCATCAAATTGAAGATACCTATGACTCCTTCGACGGTAGGATTGCCAGTGGCACGCCGCTTAGAATAGTCGAGCTTCGTCCATGAAGCCGTCGTGCAAGGTTGAAGCGTCATGCTGTGCGGGGATCGATGTTGGGGAGTTCCGGGAGCTGACCTACGATTCACCGCGGAGCCAATCAAAGACCGGCAGGGCCATCATGCTGACCCCGAAAGGGCAATTTCAAGGCCATCCCCGGGACCGAGGGCAGAATCGAGGGGTAGATTCGACTGCGTGAGCTGCATCCCAGCACACGCGTCTTTGGGCAGAAAGCTTCGTGTGGTGAGTTGTATGTATAAGCAGGTACTCGGCAGGAAGAGGGAAAAAAGGGGGCCAAAATAGCTGGGGTCTAGTGATCATCTTCGTCATACCGACTGGGCTACGGGTTTTCAGCTCAGCGTCGACTATAGTACTAACCACACCGCCTATTTTAAGTTTAGCTAGACGCAGTCGTCGGTTGTGGGCAGGCCCGTGACGATATGTGTGCGTACGATGATGTTCCTGAAAATATGCGGTGTTAGTAAACAGGAGCCAGTGACATCAGATTATCTAGACTGGTTTGTTCTCACGCAAGAGTAAATTTAAATTCTCAAGGGTATCGTTGTCGATACTTACCAAGGCCATCGGCCGAAGACTTGTGATGGTAGTTTTCCCTCTTATCGCAGTAGCAATTCTTTGTGGCACACTTTGTAGGAATCAGATTTGCCATGTTGTTGATCAAAATGCGTAGTTCCTTCTAAGAAGTAGCCTAATACGACACTGTTATACAACGGCTGTCTCCCTAGTCGGCGGACAACAATTAGTCTCATATCCCTCTCATAATGCTGTCATTCCCAACCCACCTAAAACTCCCCAACACTATGCGCAAGTTACAAGAATGTCGCCCTCGGAGGCTCTGCACTTCCCCGCAAAACGGGCGGGTAGCCGCCAACAACAAACACGCAATCTTATCGTCGTAGCGTGACTGACGGCTACATCGCAATATGTCTCAGTGGCAGGGAAAGGTATGGTAAACACTCGTTACCAAAGAATGCCGCCAAAGTTGAAAATTACAATTCATACTTAGAACAACACAAACTAACTTCTTCCAACGCAGGAAAGCGGCCACTTGCTCTAGAATGCTTTACCCTAGAGCATTGTGCCGAAGCTCCCATCCGTTTGAATTCGTTTACGCGGGCTGCTGTCCTCAGTTGTGGTCTTGCGATGACGAAAGGTGAAGCCCACGAAAAGACCCTTGCCCATCTCTTCTTCCCGATCAGCCATGCTCTCTAGGGCCTGTTGTTTGTCATGGACCTCTTTATACTTGGCCATGTCAGCCTCATTGCTGAAGTCATCGAAATATCCTGCATCGGTTTCAGAGTCAAGCTCAGGGACGAAGGGGGCTTTCGATTGTCGCAAAGTTTGCCAATCAACCTCGGAAAAATACTGATGCTCGAAGATATCTTTGATGTTCGAGAAACGCTTGGACCGCGAATTGATACACCTAGAACTTGGTTAACTCTGCTACATCATGAGACATAACGATGTATCAGCTTACGTGGTGATAAAATTCCAAGTGCGATTACTGAGGAAGTAATTTGGATCCTCCCAGACGGGACGCTTAAGCACCTCTCGCCAATGCTTCAAGTTCCGCCATGTCTCATCAGCCGTGGACCCTGCAAATGGCGGGAAACCGGTAAGAGCCTCAAATAACATGCACCCCAGACTCCAATAATCCACAGTGAAGTCGTATTCCTCGCCTCGGAGGACCTCAGGAGCCATATAGTCAGGAGACCCTACAATGGACTTGGCATAATTCACGTCCTGTTCGCGCATCGTCTGGTAGCCCTCACGGCGCTCGGCTACAGTTCTTTGGTCCATGGCCTTGCCAAAAGGAACTTGGGTTTCTGATGCCTTTTCTAATCTAATACGCATCGAATTGATCTTGGACGAGGCTACATTGCCAGCAGCTAGCCCAAAATCAGTCAACTTCACATGCCCCGTGGAATCCACGAGGAAATTTTCCGGTTTCAGGTCGCGGTGAATATAGCCGAGCTTGTGAAGAGCATCGACGGAACAGAACATTTCGGCGATATAGAAACGAGCATGACGATTGGAGAGCACCCCTGTGTTGTTAAGAAGTGTTCGGAAGTCTCCACCAGGGACATATTCCATGGCAAGATAGATACTCTTGTCGTCCTGGAATGAGTATAGAAGCCTGACCAACCACTCACTGTTGGCGGTCGTTAGGATATCTCGCTCTGTTAGCACGTGGCGGATTTCATCTAATTTGAAGAGAAGCTTTTTATTCATGACCTTCAACGCGCACACTTCCCTGGTGTCCTTCTTCTGCGCAAGGAACACCTGGCCATAGCCTCCTTGACCGACCTGCGTAAGGATCTGAAAGTCACCGTGCCGGAGCCGTATTCGACGCTTGCGCAGAGCCGCACGCTCCCTGCCTGCATACTTCTGCCACATTTTGTCGTATTCCTCTTGATCTGTCTCGGGCGGAGGTGGAACCTCGGATTTAAAGGCACTCAGTCGATTTTGTCTGGAACCGACATAAGTGAGAAGATCGAAGTAGTAATCTAAGAAGTCTGAGAAGATATTAGCCACGCAAAGAAGAAGGAACGAGAGCGAGAGCGGTGACTTCTTACAGAGCTGGGTGACGTTGACTAGGCGACGAACAGAGGGCTTCTTCAGAATCTCAAGCTCTTCTGGCGTCAGGCCGCGAGCGGTGTTGAACCTCTTGGTAGTTGGCGTGTGAGGCCTACTATCTCGAGACTGGTATAATTCATGGCGAGCCAAGGCGGCCTGATTAGGGTTCAGCATAGGAATGCGTGATCGTGAAGGTGGCGTATTCTCTTGCCCCTGCTTTTTGATTGGAGCGTCGGGGGACTGTCCAGTTTTGTGTATGATGCTGTTGTCAACACTAGGGGCAGCCGACGTAAAAGGATCATCAGCGGGCTGTATATTGCTTTTTGTAGGCGACAGTGGAGTACCACTGCTTTTGGGTCTAAGCTGGACTGGACTTTGGAGGACGCTCGGGTTAAGCTTGAGAGCATTATCGAAAGCGGTAGGAAGCTCATGAGCACCGGGAGGTATCGTCTTCTTGCTTGGACTACCTTGTGGCGTAGAAACGGGATCGACGAAGGTGTTTTTGGTTGTTGGTGTACCCGGGCGTTCTTCGTTTTCCTCGCCTAAAGGCCTAGTATCTCTAGAACCCTGCGATGAGGGAAACATGTTTGAGATGAAGCTGGCCATGGTAGACACTATGAATTGGCTGTCGACGAAAAATATGTTCGAATGCTAGACTCGGGACCACAACTCGAATCGTGGTACATAGATACAGGGGACTGGCGCCCTGGCCGCGGATGCAGCCTAACGAGGACGGCTGGTGCAAATGCAAGCGGTCGACTGGAAGTGCATGCGAGAGTGGGAACGGCGAGAGGGAGATATAGAAATACACCACAATGAGTCTTGAAAGCGTGGGATTGGGATAATGTGAGGTATCACCAGAGCCGTGGATGTATAGTAGTTTACTATGTATAAACAGAACAAAGTATGCTTGCTTGCTGGGACCGGCTGGGACGAGGTGGAGGAGTGATAAGGCGCGATTGGGCACTGGCATTGGCTAGCATTGACATTCCGGTAGTACTGGCATCGGCATTTGGCGGGGTCGATCAACTTCAGCTTGTCAATACCGTCACAAAATAGTGACAGAACACCGTCACCCTGGCAGCCACGTCACTGAAACAAACACAGGTCGCGGAAATGTTACCAGAGTCCTGGAACCCCTACAGTGCCCGTCCATCTCCATCTGGGCACTGTATATCAAGTGCACTTACCGCCTATCTTGGGTATAATATGGGACCTTCATACAGTGCAAAGGTATTTGATTACTGTGAGGACCTGGGGTCTGGGTACATAGGTACCTACTTTAGGTATTATAGAGATTGGAATGTGACGCAAGATTTTAGCTATTCAATTATTTGCAACGCATCGATCAATCTCTATTAGTCTATGTACCTATGTAACATTTCGAGTCTCAATCCGCAACAACTAAGTGTTCAGTACAACGCATATCTCTTTGCCCTTTTCTTCTAGCATCTACCCATAGTTCTCAAAAATGCCAAAGGAGCGCAATTTCAACCCCGTCCAGGCCCAGCGCAAAGCTGATAAAGCCAAAGCAATCAAGAAAGGTACGTCTAATGTGAAACCCTGATCGCTGACATAAATACTTACGGCTAGCTGTTCGTAGGCAAGGCTGAGGTTACTGCGCGTCGAAACGAGAAACTCGCAAAGCGAAACCCCGAGAGACTTCAAAAACAAATTGACGATTTAAAACAAATAACATCGAGCGGCGGGACACTCACCACACACGAAAAATCCGTATTAGAGGGACTAGAGCGCGACTACAAAGCAGTCCTCAAAGCGAGAGAGGCGTTAGGCGATAGAGCTCCATCCTTCGGCCGCGGTGGCCCAAGGCCCGATGGACAGGACCCTAGAGTGCTCGGCAAGCGGAGAAGAGGCCGCGAAGATGCTTCGAGCGACGATGACGACGTGCCCGACGACGTGAAATCCATACCTATGCCCCGGGACACCCCGCCCCCTATTTCGAAAGAGATCCTAGATGAGTGGTACGCGAAGCGCAGGGCCGCGAGGAATGCAAATGATACGCCGTTAGGCATCCGAGCTGGACGGCCGTCGCATCAGCAAGAAGAGACACCTGCTCCGGTTGAAGCGAAGACGGTATACGAAGCTGCGCCGGCGGTTCGCGACTTACGAAAAGAAGCTGTCAGTGCATTCGTGCCGAGTGCCGTTCGAACGAAGCTGGACAAGAGCAAGGGTCGGGCTGGCCTAATGGAACCAGAAGAAGCAGACCGCCTAGAGAAAGAAGGCTATCTTAAACCCGCAGTTGAAGCGGATGTTGGAATAACGCCCACAGCTCAGCCTCACCGTGTCACTATGGAGGAGGTGGAAGACGAACACGATTAAACTAGGACGAAGCGGTAGAATCATATTCCCATATTAATTCTAACCTCGCTTGCGTAATTGATTGCTCAGGCAGCCAAGGACTGACACCCTCCGCCGAGATGAGTAGATACCTTTTGAAAAGTTTTTGCTAGCCTGTAAGATATTCACTCGTATTGTTCCCCCCAACCTTACCTATGTGTTGGTAATCAAAGGAGATAGCCCGTATATAGTTACTAATGTATTCTTATATAGATTTCGGGAAACTGGAGAGGTCTAGCTTTCCCGAGTCTCCCATTAGAGCTAGGTTGGCCTGCCTAAAGCAGGCGGTTTACGGCGGTTTGATCGGTTCCACCATGATGTCCATGGGCCCCAGTTTTGCTCGGCAAGCTCTTTACCATGTAATAGTTCCGTAACCTACTAATGCGACTACTATTTCGGCTTCGGCTCTGATATGCCTGACGAGATTTGGTTGATTGGTTCTCATTGACCGCCCTCCCGTCGACATGTATGCGGAATGCAGTGCGTCCCTAACGTAATACTTATGAAAAAATAGACCTTCTGCCGCTTCCGGGCTCTTCCAAGTGGATTAAGATGGTGGGGTCGGCAAGAGGTGGGCGTGGAGATATGACTTTTTTCCCACCACGAAGGATCTAATCCCGACAACGGGCAAATCTACGGTCAACGGCAAGCGTCCCCGAGCCGTCAATTAAAAGGCAGTAACATCCTTTGACTGACCGAGGGTTACAATTGTCTCGCAAGCTAGAGTTGACTCGGCTAGATATTGTGCTCTGGGTTGAAGTGTCTTACGAATATAGTCTGCGTTTAACAAGGCTTATTCGGGAGACTTAACACGGCAACAAATAAGCCGGTTTCGGCTTGCTCGAGACATATAAAGAGTCTACGCCGACTGAATAATCGAGATGAGGGAACAAGAAAAAGTCATACAATCATTGCGCCATGATGGCACGAGCATGCCCAGTCATGACCAAGACACATGCTCTTCTGAAAAACAGGATGTCGACTTCAACACAAACCCAAGCCCCCAGATGTTTGTTGTCCAGAACGATCGTCCCCTGTCGGAGGACGTAAAGAGTGATGAGGAATCCGGTCGTGCGGTGACCCTTCTGGGCGACGAGACATATCCTGAAGGAGGATTAGAAGCATGGCTCGTAGTCTTTGGCTCTTGGTGCGGCTTGGTTGCCGCCTTGGGACTTCTGAACACTCTCGGGACCCTGCAGGCGTATGTATCGACGCATCAGCTTTCGGGGTACGGGGAGGGTACGGTGGGCTGGATTTTTAGCTTATATACGGCATTGACCTTCTTTTGTGGCATTTACATCGGGCCACTTTTTGACAAGTACGGCCCGCGATGGCTCATCGGCCCAGGCAGTATCGCCGTTGTAGCTAGCGTGATGGCCACTAGCGTGTGTACGGGTAAGTAGTATTCGCGCTTTCGGTAAATCTCCCGAGTCACCCGTTAATTCGTTTTTTAATAGAGTATTGGCACTTCCTCCTCGCCTTTGGCCTTTTAGGTGGTGTAGGAACCTCGCTACTCTTCACCCCTAGCATCGCAGCTATAGGCCACTTCTTTCGCGCCCGCCGTGGGCTTGCTTCCGGCATAGCTAGCACCGGAGGCGGTATTGGCGGTGTCATTTTCCCACTTATGCTACAATCATTGTTTGTTCGTGTGGGCTGGGGTTGGGCTATCCGGATTCTTGGTTTCATCTGTCTGGGGTTACTCGTAGTTTCCAATATCCTTTTGAAGAAACGGCTCCCCGCACCTAAGAACATCAGCCCACACCCAGATTTCCGGATCCTTAAGGATAAGGCGTTTCTACTTCTGACCATTGGCGTCTTCCTCCTAGAGTTTGGGCTTTTCATCCCACTGACGTATATCACGAGTTATGCTCTCGCCAATGGGTATGATGAGACCTTTGCCTTCCAATTATTGCCCATCTTGAACGGGGCATCCGTGATTGGCCGGGCCATTCCCGGGTGGTACGGTGATAAGATTGGACACTTCAATTCTAACATGATTTCTGTTGGCGTTACGGTCCTCGCGTGCTACGTCGTATGGCTACCGTTTGGCAAGACGACGCCCGGTATTGTGATCTTCGCCGCCCTTTTCGGGTTTTCCACCGGGAACAATATCTCAATCACACCCGTCTGTGTGAGCAAGCTATGCCACACTCAAAATTACGGCAGGTACTATGCTACCTGCTATACCATCGTTTCCGTCGCCTGTCTTATTGGCATTCCCATTGCTGGCAGCATCGTCGCGGCCACTGATGGTGAATACTGGTCTTTGATCGTTTTCACGGGACTCACTGAAGCCTTGTCTCTTATATTCATATATGCAGCCAAGGGCGTGAGTGTTGGCTGGAACCCGTGGACTATATTCTAGCGTTGTAGTCAGTTTCAGATCAACCTGATTTGACTGCGTTACTAATTGCGAATTGACGAGTTTCACGACCAACGGCAGCATGTCTTCATACGACGAAACGCCATTTGAAAAAATTTCGGTACTTCATGTCGGTGTCTAGAATCTGGCAACAATCTAGGTCAAAGAGGAGTTAGGTGTTTGGGAGAGGATATCTAATTCTTATACAGTAGGTCACTTGCAAATAGGTTAGTTATTCCAATTGAGCGGATTTGCCTATGACTATTTCCAAAATATGTAGTGTACATACACTAGAATAATAATAAAAAGGAGAAGAAGATGCATCGAGCCCGGATAGATAGTGTACAGTAATCACGGCAATTGAGGTGATGCGAGTATCATAGCATGCCTGATCTATTCTTATCGAAGGCTTTCAAGTGTACTATGTACATTTAGGTGGTATATATATTTAGTACCTACTTAAGTACATAGGTAGCTAACCTAATCCCCAACACACGTGCCCTGTTAGCGTGTACCTAAATGGTTCAACAACAAATCAGTATTCACAATAATACCGAAGTACCTGATCCGCCCGGATAGGTAGATTTGGTACAAGATGTCCTTTCACCCGATACCCCGATCTTCTGCCCGATTATTGGCCGGCTCCGCTACAGTTGACACTTGGGTACCTAAGATTCTACTTAGGTGGCCTTAGTCAACTACAAGTGGGAGGGGTACACTAAGAAGTAAGTACCTACCTAGGTTTAAGTGGAAACCTACCCAGAGAATAGTATGATCGAACAGCCCGGCTACTAGGTTAGTACCTACCTAGGCAACGGGTAACCAACCGAGTCCAGCACACACTACCGTCCAATTGTGGGAGACGAGGGGCAAAAAGGCAGACGGGCTATCTTGACGAGGCTTTATTTATATCGCTTACGTATTATTGTACATGAGCGACTTTTCCTTTTGCCTTGATTGTCCAGCCCAACCCGGTACTGGCATTAATTTGTCTTGCCGAATCCAAATCTAGTAAGTTGCGACGCTCATTAGTCTTTCTTAGTATAATGTATTTATGCTTGCAAGGAGGATTAAGGTGTCATGATCCTCCACTCCACTAGGCAGGGTGTCTATCTACTGCTAGGTATCGATGTTCGTAGTGTACGACTTGCAAAATCACCAAAACTGGAAGTCCGGGGGCCGAGGTCAAATTATCTCAGATTGCCGGAAGCCTTATGAGTCTCAGCCCGATAGCGTTACCCTCCACCCTCACCCCGAATCTCAATCTCACTCTCATAAGCCGATATCCCCCGCGACAACATGGTATAATAAGCTGAAGGCTATTGTCACCCAAGGCTTATCCACGATGCTTAATTACCGCATTCCTCCCCATTTCTATCCTTATATCTCTATACCTCGTTGTCCCTTCTCACTTTCGTAGAGTACTATCAAAGCATAACCTATTCAGGTACCTATAGTACAACCTCACTAATAATAACACAATGACATCACAGTTAGAATCGACGTCTCCCCCACACAGTACAGGGGTAGCAAATCCCTCCGCGGCTCTCAGCCTCTCCTTCAATATCGCTGAAAACCGCCCGACTTCACGATCATCTTCTATCTCATCTTCATCCTCACAAGACAGTATGGCCAGCGGATCAACCCAAACATCCTCCTCTTCCTACCAGGTTGAGAATGCCTACTTCAGCTCTAACCCGCCTCCCAAGGCGTTACCCCAGCATGTTGCTGCCGCCAAGGAGTTCATAAGCCAGCATGCTGCTACAAACCGGCGCGTGGTCTTAGTAACTTCAGGAGGCACAACTGTTCCGTTAGAAAAGCATACAGTACGCTTCATCGACAACTTCAGCGCCGGTACGCGTGGCGCTACATCGGCGGAGTATTTCCTGGAATCTGGATATGCCGTCATATTCTTGCACCGCCAGTTCAGTCTACTGCCGTACAGTCGGCACTATAGCCACTCGACAGATTGCTTTCTAGATTTCTTGCACGAAGCGGAAGATGGCAGTGTCATAGCCAACCCGGCTCATCAACAAAAGATGCTGCGTGTTCTACGCAAGTACAACACCGCCAAGCGCCAGAATCTGCTGCTCATGTTGCCCTTCGTCACCATCACAGACTATCTACATGAGTTGCGAGAAGTGGCACAATTGATGCGCCCGCTAGGACCGAATGGGCTTCTGTACCTCGCGGCCGCTGTGAGCGACTTCTTTGTCCCCCCAGACCGCATGTCCGAGCACAAGATCCAGAGCACGAATGCAACAGATGGGCTACAGCCAAAAAAGCAACAGCAGGGGCCAACGACGATCACAACAGAAAAGCGAGAGCAACAGAAGGAAAATGAAGAGGACGAGGCATTCGACAACTTTGACTCGTCACCGGCGGTACCACGCAGCAAAAGGCTAATAATAGACTTGGACCCGGTCCCCAAGTTTCTGAAGAACCTCGTCGACGGCTGGGCACCCGAGGGGATGATTGTGTCTTTCAAGCTAGAGACAGACCCGGCGATTCTAGCCCACAAGGCTAAGTACTCGCTTGGCCGCTACCAACACCATCTCGTCATTGGCAATCTACTCACCACCCGCAAGTGGGAGGTTGTGTTTGTTAGCCCCGGCCGCGAAGATCAGTGGATCCGCGTCCCCATTGCTCGTCGCAAGAAGACTCTCAGCGGCAGCGGGGTTGAGGATCTGATTGGCGTCGCGGAACGGGAGGGCGGTGGTAAAGTCTCGGAAGAGATTACCAGCAACGAGCCCATGGACCCAGCTAGCCTACCTGAGGGCGAACCTGAGATGGAGATTGAGAGTCTCATTATCCCTGCCGTACAGGCATTGCATGATAAACATGTTGAGGCGGTTACGGCGAGAAATCTTGCAGGTGGTAAGTAATTGAGGGGATCGTGGAAACATCAGGAGAGGTAAAAGTATTTGGGGAGAACGTGGTGAGGTATTACTAGGCGCGGCTTTTTGGATTTTTTTTTTTTCAGATACCATAAATCAAATATCGCTCTTGGTCATGACGTATTCATATTAATTTATAGTAAGAGTACCACAAAGCATACCGAAATTCTCGAGATCCTGATCCGATATGTCATAATAACGCCTCAAAGTCAGTAATGTGCAGGAATGAGACAGCTAGTACCAAAAGACGTAGGCAGCGGCGGTGCGGGCGACCATACTATATTCAATAAATCCACGGCATGATTTAGTTTAGTTTAAACTACCTTTTGTCTCTAGCTTTCAATGACATCCTACGATTTCATTCATTTATCATTTCCTCTGTATATATCCGATCGTGTACATTCATCAAATCAATTCGGATGCTTATAGCCCCCTCCCAGTTCATTGGCTCCGTGTCTCTCATAGGTTAGCTACGACTAGCGCGCTCGTGTCTAGTGTTCATGACCCGGCCGGTTGGCGCTTAATTTGCGTTTCATGTAACAATCACCGCCGGGCAACCCCGGTTCCATTTCTCTTGTTTTCTCACTGAATCTTTTTACAAGGTGCTGAAAACTTACGACAATGCGAGATTGGTTTCCGCCACCCGCTCACTATCGGTGGCCTAGAGCTCACGTAACCTTGCCTTAATTGGCAAAAAGGCTGATTCTGGCTGTAAAAACCTGGTACCTAACTGTTACTTTTTAGAATTTTCTACTAGATAGAAATATTAATATTGTCTGTTTCTTGTAAATAATAGAAACGAAAATAGGAAAAGAATACTACTTCTGTTCTGAAATGGTAAATGTGAATATCGAATAAGGGTAACATTGTCTCATCTATAGAGGCAGGCTGAAGCCAGTAGGTAGGTATATACTAACCCTTCCTAGCCACACAACTCTGTTTTCATATTTTATATGAAGGGTATAACTTCTCCAGTCTGTTCAGTAAATATTATTCATAATTATTCGTTAACCAAATTTATATAAAAGCCCCGTAAAGCCCCGTAAGGGATTGCTTGCTTGCAATCCGAATACTCGAAAGCACCAATTGAATGGATAGGTACACGTGGCTTCTTCCCCTCACGGCAAAGACCAAGCGTTTTTGAACTCACCACTAACTCAAGAGGTTCGTGTTACTCTCTCCTCTAACTACCTAGGCAATTGAGTAGTGATTTGGATTGAAGATAGTGTAACACAGTCTGGGGTTGGACTTTCGGGGGCTTGTTAGTGTTAGCAGTTGCTTAGCAAAGGCCCCGAGGGAATTAGGTCATTTCACAGTCGCCAATTAATCACGACATCTCAACAAAACTGGTTGACATTTTCTTAAAAATTTATCTAGCTAAGCATGATCGACGAAAGGAGCGACTCTATAAGAAATATACATTTATAGCAGATGCAATAAAAGCGAGAGACTCATATTGAAGAGATAGGCAGATAAGCAATAGAACATCAAGTATTTAACCTAGTCGTAGATTTGGAGACGGCATTTGAAACAATACCGAAGCGGCGGCCGACCCGAAGGAAAGGAAATAAGGTGTATAGCTTGATACAAAAAGTCGTCGAAGTTCGGGTGGATTGGATGCTGCAACAAGGTGCTATTGGCAGTGTGACAGATATCCGGTGTCACACGCAATTGACACTAGCCTCTATCATTCCGAGACCGATTGCTGACTTCTTTGTGTACATATAGGCCTAGAATTCCAGGGCCATTTTCGGAGACCCTTCAAAATGGTCAAAAGAAGTTCTGGACCCTAGAAGAGTTAGTACAATTCGAACCCATCATTCCAAGCCTTTCACATACTAGTACATCGTAGAAGCCCTTGTTATATCCGGCTCGATCCATCTAAGAGGCGCTGGGGCGACCAATATGGCCGAACCCGTACTTGCACCTTTTGACATGGTTTATGTGTTTCTCTTTGTCATCGGAATACACGGCGCCGCATTTACAGATATAGAAGGGAATGACATGTTCCCTGTTGCACGGTTTGGTATGGCGCAGATAGTTGTCTTTTCGTGCATCAATATGTCCGCACCGACAGCGGTAGGCCCATTTGTTGCCTGTATTATGCTTGGTCCTAGTGTGGCGTTTCAAATCTTTTTGGTCCTTTGTCGTATAGCCACATATATACATTTAGGGTAGGCTAGGCGTAGGTAATGGCGATGGTGACCGGTTCAAAGGAGAGACAGCATTAACTGGGTTGTCATCCCCAGCACGGTTTTGGGGTGCCAAAGCCTCAGGTTGCCCGGTAAACCCCATGGAAAAGGGTTGTCCATAGGCTCGGAATAGGTTAGGTGTAGTAAACCCTATAGAAGGAGTCTGTCCATAGTTTTGGTCATGGTTGAACGGGGCAGCCCTCGATATAGGGCACGCGGGAGGGGTAGCGTAGTTCATGCAAGGGGCGGAGTCCGCTAAAGAATTCTAGCTAGGGTCTATATTGGTGAGCATGGCACTAAGCGCAAAGCTAGATTGGACATCTCCAACATAATCGTCATGGCGCACGGTGGATGCGTGGTCTTCATTATGTATATCATCTTGCACCGTGCTGAAGAAATTCGACACGAAATCGGACATTGTCATTTCAAATCAAGCTCTGCACCAAGATAGGATATGTCAGTGTACAACTAACTCTATATACCTGTCAGGGCCAGTCCCTTTGTCTGAGTTGCCCTTATTAGCAGCGTACCTTGAATATGTTGACTTATCGGTTGTTAACTCTGAGTGGCGAAAAGTAAAATCAGAGTTGCATAATAGTGCAACGGCTTAATTGGGGGGACAAGCTTAACACTAGATGCGAGCAGCCAATATAGTATAGTATTCAATAGGTGAGAAAGACGGATAAGGGCTGAGTGAGAAGGGAATCGTAGACCGATGGGTTAGATGTGGGGGGTATGGAAACTTGTAGAGCGCCCTACGCCTCATGCCCGTAACCTGGTATACTATTAGGTCTACGAGCTTGACACTCTTCCGAGGTGTACAACTCATGTAACGGCCTTGGTCCCCCCCTGCCAGTCTGCATATAAAACTTTGCTTTAAGCCACATTGTAATTTAGATGCTCTGTAATAGAGGCATGTAAAATTTGAGAGTCCTAGTTAATGCTACACTTTGTTGCTCTAATGCGAATATTGAATCTAGCAAATCAAGTTGAGAGACCGTTAAGAAAGAGGAGAGGAGGGGGATAAAGAAACAATAGAGGAAGGAACGAGAAATAAAGAGATGAGGGATAAAGAGACGAGAAAGAAACGGGGAGAAAAAAAACGAGGAAGAAGGAAACAAAGGAGAGGGAAAAGCGGAATCACCTCGCCTCTCCTGTGTCTCTCACCTGGGTGATTCTTCTCTGCCCCCAGAATTGTGCATTAGTTAGAATCGTTCTTCAACTTTACGTGGGTAGTTAATTAAACATATAATATACAATGGTAATACAAATACCAAGGCCTAGTCTTGCTTTAATAACAGTTTATCAACTTTGTCGTGTCCGGTTTATAGATACTGGTGCAAAGCATGTGGTCACTCAATCGAAAAATCGGGTTTAAAACTGACTTTAAAGGGAGTACTAACACAGCTTCCTACAATAAAGGGTAACAGCGATGTAACGCTAGCGACAGACCAGCTATGCCGATGCTGTCACAAGCTGACTCCATACGCCCTAGATGCATTGTGATAATGGGATGTATTTTTCGAGGATCGACTATAAAGAATGTATAAGGATTTCGCAAGGCTTATGGGGCTGCTTCGGTGCCACGGAGAGGTGGGTCTAATAGACCCAGTATGTAGAGGGATCGGTGGAACTATAGACCGGGTGATCCCTAGTATATATAGGTCTGTTTTCTACACTATTGTACAGCTTAGAACTTAGACCTTAGATCATCTGAATACACTACTATCTGATCGCTTCTGGTGAAAGCACTGGTCAATTCCTTCCAATAGATCAATCTCCACTTCTCCGCGAGATTCGGCTCTCCACAACATGCTGAGTATAACCTTATAGCGTCGTAGAGTCCTGGCCCATCTTGAAAGCCGGCCCCTGACCGCTTTCACCGTTGCGGACATTCGCTGGCCTCCAACGGCGCACCTACGGCCAGCAGCTATCTCAGAGACCACACCTGAGGCCCCCGGATCGGAGGTAGTTGTATGTAGTACCACTGCCACCACAAATTTGCTTCCTTAAGTGGCCTCCACACTTCGCCAATTTCGTTCAATTTAGATCCGGGTTTCGTAGCCCCAAAATACTAGTTAGAAAATAGGCCGCGTGTGATAAATTAGATATTATAACAAGGGCTTCTACTAGGTATATGAAGGGATTGGAATGATGGGTTCGAATTACAATAATTCTTCTAGGGTCCAGAACTTCCTTTGACCATTCCAGAGGGTCTCCGGAAATGGCTCTGGAGTCCTACGTCTATATATACACAAAGAAGTCAGCAATCGGCGAGAATAGTTGCCGACCGGACTTGCCCCTTCTAGGACGCCCCTACAACTGTATCTTGGAATGAGACAAGGACTGATGCGGCTGAATTCCAACACCGAGACATCGAATTGTTGGAGGCTAGTGTCGATTGCGTGTGATAGTAGCATCTTTGGGGACCTGGGTTTTTAGTCAGTAGGAGCAGTAAGCACTTGAAAACTCGACCATCCACCTATCCGGTGGTAGTATATTAGCACATGCATTCGGCGGTGTATCTACATAATATGGCCTGGAACACGTGGTAGCCTGATGCCCACTATGACACCCGGCGCCACGATTGCCCAGCTTCCAAGTCGCCTTTACTCACCATGGCCGCACCGCCTATCACACCAACAAGACCGATATAAGAGGAGGGATTTGATGACGGACCAACCGGTTCCTGAGGGCATCTAAGTAAGGACAGTCCGGCAAGAAGAGGGGTCGAGAAGCCGAGGCTGTGACAAGGGGCTATATTTAGCAGCTTGGAATTGGATCTATTCAACTAATAATTCTCTAAGGGTCTCAAGGTCCTTGGATTCCAGAATTCCCTCTGGGACTCGTGGGAATCCATGGCCTATTTATGCCCATGAGGGCCTCATACATTCTGTCATGATTCCATATGATTCCATCCGTCCGGAGGTCCGTTAGGCCTCCATGCCTTAATGTTGGTTCGTCTTGCATTCTGGCCTGAGGCTCGTGATAGCCTCATATCCAATCAGTCCTTTAGTCCTCCACCTGGGCGCGTAGGTGCAGCTGGATACTCCTTAGGGTCTAGTTAGGTCTTGGCAGTCTTGGCCGTGTGACAGAGGCACTGTACGCCAGGCCACAAAATTAAGGTTAATAATCTCGTTTGTCTTCTGTGTAAAGATATCGGTACGAGATACACCCCCTCCAGGATCATGAATGTTGACATGGCGCAACACCCGTATTTTACCGACTCGAACAAAACTCAATCACAGACTTCATAGAAAGCCGTTCAGTAAACTGGCTTAATCCCTGATGTAACTTCTTAGGGGTTCTAGCTGTTAAATATATATACAGTTAATTATTATTGTTAAGTGTCAAAAGACACTGCCCGGACCGATGTCCGGATCGATCTAGTAGTGCAATATATGGCACAATCAGGAAACACCGGGATTTTGGTTAGTGAAGATGCCTGAGCAGCTGTTGGTTATTTTGCTAAATTTATGTCCCTTATAACAACAATAAAGTACCGAAACTGATAAATTTGATTCAAAGGAACGAGTTCAGGTTTAACAAGGGCATTGCTAACCATAATCCATTGTTATTTACAGGACAGCTTCTTTCTATGACATAGCTTCGCAGTATTTCTTTGTTATAGCGCAAATCAATACTCATGTCGAGAAAGGACAACAAAGCCCTAAAGCGCGTGAAGCGCAACAATGGCTTTATCAAAATAAGGAGTATATAAGGGTTGAGAATGAGAGCGTTCATCTCAAGTCAGAAACTTTTGAGCATACGAAAACAACAACACCAGCCAACTCCTAAATCAGAAAAGCTACCATCTCACAGATATCACCGAGAATTAAAAAGAGAAGAAAAGTTACAATGTGCACACGAATGATTGGAACACACGCCGGCTGCGGCTGCCAGAAGACACGATTCATCGAGTGCGGTGTCCAAGGCTGTACGACTATTTCCGAATGGAATTTGCCTTCAGGTGACCCATATTGTCCCACCCACAGTACCTAGATACTGCGGCCCAGCCTTTGGGGACCAGCGCGGTGTTGAGAGTAATGAGCCATGAGGGCTAGTTTGGACTGGAAATCTCTCAAGTCGACGGGGATTTAGACTGCCCTCTGTTGAGGGACTGGCGGAGTTAGATATAATAATGTATCCGTAATAAAATCTATTATCTTCCCTTGAAATCTTGCCCTATGTGAATCTTTCTGTAAAATATACCTTAAACACGATCGTTAAATATCAAAACTCAGTTGTTCTAAATCTATGTCTTTATGACCCAGGCCAAAGAGTGGATGCCAATAGTATTATTTTCTACAATATTTTGGTAGCGTACTTGCGCTTTGTTCCTATTCTTCATCATTATTTCTACTTCATGAGTTTAAATAATGGCGTTATTCAAGTGATACTAGAAGGAGTCTCACACATTACCATGCCATTCAAAATCTATAATCTTTTTCCACTCAGATACTGGTGCTAGAATATAGTCTCCTTGTACATAAGGACTAAACTGAGATAATCCACAATACCTTTCTAGATGTAAGTGTCAGTAGTAATGTAACCCCAAACTAGAATACCCATATCCAACCTCAAACCGAATTCACTCAATCCCATTATAACGACACCGCCACTTAGCCCGTAGCATTTTATGAGCATGTATATACCCGAGAACCCGAGAGTCTATATCAACATAGAGATCAAATAAATCATCAATCGATTGAATAGTCTCCAAATCTCTCCTCCAAGCCGACAACTCAGCCACGCTGGGTTGTTCCGACACCAAGCCCATGGAAGCATAGCCTTCAAACGCCAGGAGGGCCTCGGCGCCGAGTCTTTGCAGCACAGCAGCGAACCAGCCCCGGTGTCTCGGGATCGGGAGCTCGGATAGATCGCGGAGCAAAACCGCTACGTCTACCTTGTCGCGGCGGAGCTCGAACGCCATTGCCCATTCGTGCCATATGTGATCCCAATCCCAACCGCTCTGGAGTTCGGAGTCGGAGGACCGGCTTGATATGGAGCTGACTGTGGATGCACTCCGCATAGGCGGTACGAATTCGTCTTCGTGGTGTGAATCCTCGCCTTCCGAGTGCGTTTCTGGTATACTGAAACCTTCTTCTTGCCCAAGCCTCAATTCTATCAGCGAGATAAACATCCACCCTATGACCTTGTGCTCGATCAATGAGTCCGGTCCGCAGTGGATTGCGCTAATGGCTGTCTCGACGCCCCTTTCGGTTTCGAGTTGGCAATGCGCACATGGCGAGTGAAGACCTATGTCTTCAGGTATTACAGTTTCGCCGCTGTATGAAATCTCCTCGGCCCCGTCGGCCCGGAAGAAAGAGACGAGTTTGGGGAGAGTGTGGTTTGTGCCCTCGCAGCCACACTGATGTTCACTAGTTTCTGTGCCCAAGGGGACGGCCATTTCGTGTCCTATATGAAATCACGATTACTATTATTTCGTCCAGCGATACAATGTTCGTGAAAAAAAAAGAAAAAAAAAAAAGAATGTTAATTGAGATCTAGCTTGCACTGTGAGATTGTGGTTCCGGTGTCCTCACTTATGAATACATTATGTAGACTCACTCTTGAATACCCATTGTTCTATTTTTAGGAGTTATTGACAAAGGGGGGGGACTGGCTCAAAGACACCTTCAAGTTCATTGGATCGAGTCATCTCGCTCTACCCGAATCTTTGTTGTCTACTTAAGTTACAAGAGCCCTGGTAATCCTGCATCCTTGATAACATCTTGACAGACAACTCAATATATACATAATCTGGTATCTATCGTAGGATTTCAAGAATTATAAATGTTGAAATGAGACACCTAGGTTAGATACTCAAGGGTTGCCAGATGGTCACGCAGGGATAGGCTAATCCCCCCACTTCCACGTGGTTTACACACTAGAAAACAAGAGGAATTGTTTGATCGCGATATAATTCAGTAAGAAACGAGATTTCTCTTTATTGTGTGCCTGTTGTCTGTTGTTAAATGGTTCCCTTTTCTCCCCTTTCCTTTTCTTCTCTTGAGGGGGAGGGCGCCATTTACGCTATTTCTCCTTACCAAATTTCCTTGCTGCACTAAGTTACACTTATATAGCTTTGCAAATAGTCCTAATGTAAGGTAATCGAATTTATATGATTAAGCGAGTTCTTTTCTTGTGCCTACGCTGAGATTGGCTTATCTTAAGAAAAGTGTCTTGGTCTTGTCACAATCCTGAAAAAATGCAAACGAGACCATAACCAACAAGGCCGACAAACCCATTGTGACGGAAAGGCATCATGCTCCTGACGGCAAACAATAAACCTTTTAGGAATATCTCGAATTTCATGAGGTGAGAGCTATCTGCTGACAAAGGCGCTCGGGATAGTCTACCGTGACGTACGTTAGCTCCATGCGCGGATACACTCGTTGTGGGGTAGCTAATGATACTGCATGGGGGCCTCGGTTACTCGACATGCACTTATATCATTAGCTATCCTTTGCGATCAAAATACATTATTCTTTACACAACCCTCAGAAAGCGGCCCGACATGAATACGAGCAAGGACCAATCGGCAGAGCAACTTCCGCCGATGAAATTGCCAACCGGCGTTACGGAAGACTACATCGATTGTCAAGAATCATGCGGCCTCACTTGGCATGTGCTGAAAGCCGGGGAACCGGAGAAGCCACTAGTGCTGTTTTGCCACGGGTACCCGGAGCTCGCGTACTCATGGCGGAAAGTTCTACCATCGATTGCTGAGGCCGGGTATTATTGTGTCGCCATGGACCAGAGAGGATACGGTCGCACGACGGGGTGGCCAAAACGGTCATTCCACGAGACCGATTTGAACGACTTCCTCTTCACCAACTTAGTGCGCGACCTAGTTTGTCTCGTCTATAGGTTGGGATATACAGAAGTCTTCAGTATTATAGGGCACGACTTCGGAGCGGTAAGCTCGGCGATGGCGGCGCTAATGCGTCCGGATATCTTCAAGTCAATGGTGCAGCTATCCCATCCGCATCACTCGGCTCCAGTGCCGCGGCTTGGGGACCAGCCTGCAAGGACGAAGCTTGACATCCAGGCGGAGTTAGCTAAGCTCAAGCCCCCGCGCAAGCACTACAAATGGTACAACTCAACGCCCGAAGCGGCATCAGACTGGGATAACCCGCCTCAAGGGCTGAATAAGTTCTTACGCGGTTACTTTCATCTCAAGTCCGCAGAATGGGACAAGAATGACCCACACCCACTCGAGGAGTGGAGTGCGGAAGCGATTGCGGTCATGCCTGAATATTATATCATACAGAAAGACCAGTCAATGCCCGATGCGGTCACGCATAATATGACCGGTGAAGATTATGCCAAAACAGAACGGTGGCTTTCTCAAGACGAGCTACAAGTATATTGCGATGAATGGAAGCGCACGGGATTTCAGGGTGCACTAAATGTGAGTAAACTTCGGACTCGTCCTCTTCTACTCGCCACTTTCAAAGTATAAAGACTCGTTTTCGGATGAAAGTAAAATCACCTAGGAGCCCCTCACAGTTTCCGAATCCGCAGAGGTTACGCTCAAAACGAAGATAACTGACTCTAAGTGGTGTAGTGGTATCGCGCGCAAACGGCTACGACACCACAGTCAACTCGGGACATGCTGCTTTACGCTGGCAAGAAAATCGAGGTCCCTTGTACGTTTATCAGTGGGAAGCGGGACTGGGGGAACTTTCAACAGCCGGGAGCTATTGAGAGCTACGGGGATCCGAGAACCGTGAAGGCAGGTTGCTTCAAGGGCGCCACACTGGTGGATGGTGCTGGGCACTGGGTACAGCAAGAGCAACCAGGAGCCGTGATTGAGGCCCTTCTTTCCTTTTTCAAGACACTGTGATCTAGTGGCGCTTTATTGTAAATTTTCACGGAATAGTCGGTTTGAAAATCAACTCTAGAGCCCATTTTCTGCCTCATCTCGATTCAGTGTAGCTGGGCTGGTGGATGGGTTAACCGAGATCGGACACGGGAGACGTGTTTGTTTGCCATGCTGGTGCGACGATTATACGGAGCCGACAGATACACTAGAGCAAAAGATTATTGATAGATTGAAAGCATTCATAAACTTTCCACTAGATTAAATAATTATTTTATAGTAGCATGCGGACTCATCGTGTGGTGTCAGCTCAAGATGCTTGCTGGTCGGCTCTGTCGTGGTCTAAAGCTCGGATGAGTGCAGGATTCTTATCACTTCTCATATTCGACAAACACTTTGGTACGTAAGCTGCCGATATGACGGTCAAGCAAGGCCAATCGATCCGTTTGCGGTGGGAATAAGGAGAGAGAAATCGGCGGTTAACTATCGATTCCCCGGGATCCAGAGCAGCCAGAGCAGCCAGAGCCAATCGTTACTGCCTCGCCTCCCCGAACCTGCACCTTCACCGTACCTTAAATATGACAATAGCAACTTCTCCTCACAGCCGTACTAGAGAAATGGGTAAGTCGAACAATGGCCTGCTGGTAATGACAAGATCACTAACTTAAATCCCAGTTAACTCATCGGCCTCCTAAGCCGAAGATTCTCGGTTCGAGTCCGAGGTATGGCGCTGCTTTTTTGCCTTTTTGTATTTATTTAACATAATTCTTTTCGTTCTAGTAAGTTCTCAATGAATAAGCCCGACATTAACCTTAGGTGGACATCTATGTGTACATTGTGGCCGACGTAGCGAAGTATCCATGTCATGAGCATGCGGATTCTATTGAGATAAAGCTTTGGCAAAAGTGACATGAGTGCTGGTCATCCCTCGAAGACATCGCTCTCATTGATGCTTGCCATATTGATAGGGATGGAAGTGCTCCTGGAGATCTAACTATCTCCCATTATACTACTAATCTATGCGGAATTGGTCGATAAATGTGTCTCATCTAGATCAGGCATCACTGCAGACAACACAATTCCAACAGTCAATTGCACGGCTCACTTTTTACATACTATCTGGCCATCAATCGCGGAATAAAAGGCATCATCAGCCGTTGCCCAGTTCCTCCACGCCTCTGGCACGCGTGCTGCCTCCTCTTCGGTCGCGAACCCAAGCTCTACCGCTTTCTTCAGGTCTGACGACAACTCAAACCGCGATGCCTGGTTTTCGCCCCACCACTCCCGATCGGCCGTGTTCGTATACGTGACGGAAGCAGCAGATGCCGAAATATCCTCAGGGTTGAATCCCGCCCGTCGAGCAAACTCTTTTCCTCTGCCACCCGCCATGATCTTGCCAGCGTTGTTTGAGAGCTTCTCCAATAGAGACATGCTCTCATTTACGCCCTGGATGCGCGGATATACCACGACGGTCGACCATTCTACCTCTCGCGCGCAAACGAAACCCCCTGGTTTGCACACCCGCCGCATCTCTTTCAACCCCCAAACGGGGCGGTACCTTGTTTACCTGGCAAATGGCCTAGGACTTGATGCGCATGAACAATGTCGAATGAATTATCCTCGAATGGTAGTTTGTTTATGTCTCCCACCGAAAAGGATACGTTGGTTGTCCCACGCTGCTTACATAACTCGCTCGCGGCCTCGATGGCGCTGCTGCTAGCGTCGACTCCTGTCACGCTCCCCTCTGGTACATAAGCCGCAAGATCAAGCGTGATGGTCCCTGGTCCGCAACCTACGTCTAGAATGTGCATGCCGGGTCGGAGAAGAGGCAGCATATACGCCGAGTTCTCTGCTGCTGTCCGACGAGAATACGAGGCAACCATGGCCTGGTTGTAAACTCGCATGTCCATGGTGTAATAGTAGTAAGCCTGATTATCGGGGAATGATACTATCAGTCGTGCTAAAAGACTCTGACAACAGAGAACAGGATTGAACTTGTAGAGAAGCGACCAACTGAGAATGATACCTGCCACCCCCTATATATATCCGAAAGCGGAATCGAGCAAGATTGGGGTGTGTGACATCATATCGCTGCCGAAATGATACCTAGTACCAATAAGAAATGACACTATAGTGATCGGAACCGACCACGGCTCTACGATGGGTGGTTCGCGTTGAATACTGTAAAACAATGATACACACAGTGCCGTATCTTATTATTTATTGATCTCTCTTCTTGACATATTCTGTCTGGAAATCAAGCCCGGAATCTTGTCGCACGATTCCGTACAAGGAAGAGGAGTCAAGTGGGCGCTGCCCGTTCTCATCTGAGTATACCTTAGCCCTCTTTAAATGCTCAAGCGCGGTGTTACCAACTTTCAAGCTTACGCCAACCTGCTTCGCACTGTCGGCTCCATGCCCAACATCTTTGAGCGCAAGATTGAGGTCCGACCACGGCGCCTCACCTTTCCTCGGCATATAGACGCCAGTCGTCATCCGGATCGAGTCAGAGTGCGCGACAGTCCGAAGTTGAGCTCTAAAAGCTTCTCTAGTACCGTCGGATCGAGTCCTGTCTTCTCAGCGAATACGTGGGCTTCTGCGATAATCTCCATGAGACCTGCCATCATGAAATTTCTATAACCATGTTAGAATCTTTCTCTTCGCTCTTCATTGAATAAAGGGGTAGTTGTCAACTATAATGTCATACCCTGTTGTCTTTAGTAACATTGCCTTCTCGGGTTCTTTCCCAACTAGAAGAACCTCCCGGGCGATGGTGCTCTTTAGAAATGGTGCGATTGTCTCATATACATTTTCCGGTCCGGCAAACGCGACAAGAAGTTTGCCTTGTTCCGCCACAGGCGTTGCGCCGAAGACGGGTGTCGCCGCGAATTGTGCGCCGTGTGCTCGCAGTCTCTCTGAAACCGCCTTGGTCGTGTTAGGATGAATTGTTGTAGTGTCAACGATGATCTTGCTGCCTAGCTCGGGCCCAGACGAGATGATCTGCTCGACGATTGATTCTACCGCCGCATCATCACTTGCAGAGATGAATATAATATCGCTGCGGGTTGCTAGGTCCGCTACCGAAGCACAGCGCTCACCGCCGAGCGCCTCCAGAGCGTCGCCACGGGAGGTGGTACGATTATAAAATCGGAGCGATGTTCCAGATTGCGATTGTAGATATGCATGGATGTTCTTTGCCATCGCGTTGCCCATGCTGCCAAGACCGATCCATCCAAGCCGCAGCGATATGGTAGCCATAGTGAATGTAAACAGTCTGACAATCTGATAAAATCTGAGTCGTTACTCTAATGTGTCACCCTTAGTTCGATACCAGTGATTTTTTTCAGTTGGTGCTCTTATGATGTTGGTGTTTCCGTTACCTAGAGGCTAGAGCCCTTACTACTGTGACTTGGCTGGTGCCGCATTCGGCGCTCCACTCTCTATCGCCGACGATGATTGAGGCCGAATTGAGCAACTGCTTAGACTACCTAGGTAGCGTACAAAATCCATATAATGATCGAAGACAAGGCATCAAGCCCTTCCTATTAAAATACCCGTCCCAAGTTATAATCGAAGCACATAGACCCTATTGTTTCAATTCGATCTGAAGTCATCGCATCGAATAGGTAGTAGGAAGCCAAGATACCTTGCCGTGAAAGCTACAGAGGAGATCCTTGCCAGCTCTCGATATAAGAAAATTGAGATGATAATAGCAAATCATGGTTTCAAGAGCTTGTCACTTGTACTCCATCGTGGACTCTACCAGCTAGCTAAGTAAATATTCTAGACATTGGTCTGAGATTCCCCTTGTGGCCATAGACTTGCCTACGTGCTTAGATAAAAGGCTCCTAGAAACTAATGAATACTACCATCATCTCCTCTCTTCTCGTCGCTGTACCTATCTAAAGTATTTAATACTAATATAGCTTCGTCTACATCGACTTCATCAACCCGTTGAAGAACATGGACCCGACGGATATTTGGATTATCTGGGGCTTTGGCACTCTTATGTGCCTGCACTATATCCAATTCTTACAGACTATGAGTCGCAAAAGTACTGACACTATTGAGACGGCTATATGGCTCTTTTTCATCATCGGCGGTGGGGTTGTCGGCGTCTTTATGACTACGGACGCGCTCATGATCATGGCGGACGAGAATCCGGACATGAAACTTGGCGTCCCGGTCGCCATGGCTGTTTACATAGCACAAGTCAGCATCATGAACGACTATCTCACTGATAATGCAGCCGTCTACGTATCCCGTTTCCTGATTCGGGCTGTAATCTATACCTGGGTAATTGCGCAAGCTGAGTATCGCTGGGCTCTATGCACCGCACTAGTGCGATTCATCTCCTAGTCGGCCTCGAGAGCGTAAAACTCGACGGATTATTCCTGGATTAGTCATCATCCCCTCCCCCTCCCAATATTTCTCCTCCATGTCAACAACTCCCCGTCTGAACACACACATACACCCTACTACGAATTCGTCACCTTGTTAGAAATCCCGCCGAATACCTAACGACAAACCCTTGGTCTTCAATTAGACACACCCGGACGGCGATCCCAAATGCGCGCAATATCGGCGTTGATATTTGATACGACCCTCGCGGGGAAGGATACCGACACGAGAGCTTTGATGATTGGATATGAAAGTTTGAGAGTAAGATCGGAATAAAGAGACGCTTTTGATACAGAAATAACACATAAGCCATAAAAACAAGACCGCCTTCGTTTGAAATGTTATTGAAGTAATTGTAGGGATAATACGGCCAAATTTTTGAGAGATGCCTGCACGGACCGACACGGGCACATTGACTCAGCTAACAGAAATGAGAGAATGGACAAGAAAGTGCTCGTATAGACCGGTTATGATCCTGCGAGACACCATATTAGTAGTCTAGTTTAAAAGGCTGTTATTAAACAGGTCGGCGTAATCGCAACGGACTGAGAAATAAATGTAGGACTAACTGTAACTCGTACTAATGTGTGATCGATCAATACACAAAGCTCAACTCTCTGGACGCTAGCCGCAACTAGCATTCCTTTTACCACTTTAACCGCTGGAGTTAACGATTTCTTATTTCGGAAAGATTTTAGCTTTAAAAACATGTATTAGAAATCGTTTCAAAAGTTGTTACATTATTTTAAAAACATATATAAAATTATACTGTATTATAAGTATTTTAGCTATTTGTTATTAGTAGCTATTATTAATTTTAATTTAACTTTTTTAATTAATTACTTTTAATACTTTTGTAAAAACTAACTTTTATTTTATTATAAGTTTTTATATAACGCATTTTTTAATTAACCGGATCACCCAATTAACTGGATCACTTTTCGTACGCTTTGTACGCGTTTTAAAAAATCCTTTATTTTTTATTTAACAACAATAGTTAAGCTTTATAAAAAAGCTAACATACAGTTTGCTTTATAAGCTTGCTAAAATAACCTGCGTTTGTTTATATAAAAAGCTGCTAAAATTTATAATGTTTTTTATATAACTTTTGTTTAATAAACATATAATTTTAAAACAAAAAAACAAAAAATTATTTTTAAAGTCCAAATTAACTAAATTTAAAAAGAATTTTATTGTATAACATATAATTAACTTAATTGTGCAATCGTTTTTGCTTTAGCATTGCAATATTAAAAATATAGCTAACCGACTGCTAAAACTTTACAAAAAACGCTTTATAAAAAAGAATTAAACATTAAACTTTATATAACAAACATTAAAGCTTTAAACCCGTTTTAACTAACAAATTAATTATTAGCAAGTTTTAAACAAAAATCCGATTAAATACCGCGTTTAGTTTGTTTTTATATAAAAAATAATAAATAATAATAAAATTTAAAAAAAAATATATATATAATTTTAACAAAACTAAGTTTGTAATAAATAAAATTATATTTAATTTTGTTATAATTACGTTTAAACGCGTACAAAAACTACAATTTGTTTAACTAAGCAATTTAAATTAGTTTATTATTATTTAAACTATTTTATTATATAGCTATATTATTTTACTTTATATTATTTTAGCAAAACAAAATTATTTATTATTTTAGTATAAAAATACTAAATTATTAAGCAATTAAAAAGTTAATATAATAAAAAACAGCTAAACAACTAATAAGCAAAGCTTAAATTAAATTAAACATTTTAATTAATATATAAAGTTTTATATAAAAAAGCATTACTGCTTTTTTATTTTTAATAGCTATAAAAGCTACTATTTATACAAATTTAAATTATATTACAAAAAAAATAACATTATTACTTTTTGCATACTTTTTTATTTTTTTTATTATTTTTAGCCTTTTAATATTAATTGTTTTAGTTTTTTTAAAACAGTTGTATAACAAGCAAATTAAACATTTAATATAAGCATATATTATATATATTAAAAAAAAAATTTTTTTAACTACGTTTTTTTACGCGTTTAATAAATTAATAATATTAAATAACGCACAAAAAAAATTTAAAAAAGCAAAATTATTATTATATAACTTAAAATATATTATTAATTAGCTAAATTATTATTTAATTATGCTGCAAATTAAATCTTTATTTTTTTAATTGCTTAACTATTATACTATTTTAAATAACTTTACAAAAGCAAATTTTTTATTTTAATATATTAAACAAAAAATTATATAATATTAAAATAGCTTTTTTATAGCTATTATATAAAAATTAAACTAAATTATATATAGTATAACTAATATTATATATTGTTTTGCGTTATTAAAAAAAAAGGTTGCAACTTTTTAAAAAGCAAATTATTAGCTAAGCTGCCGCTGTTATACAAAAAAAACTCGATTATAAAATAAAAAGTTCTTTACTATAAAAAAAGCAAAAGATTTATAAGCTGTAAAAAATATTGCTAAACAAATAAATTATAAAAATTGTTAAAATAATTATTATATAAAAAAAAAAAAAATTTGCGCTAAACGCTATAAAGTTTGCAGCAAACTTAATTATAATGCGCAAACTTGTTAAAACAATATAAAAATGTTTAATAAATCAGAATTTGAATAGCTAATATTAATTGTACAAATAGTTGTTAAGTTATTTTTAAATGTGCGTATAAAGCGTACAAAAAATAATTTAGTTAATTAGATAATCTGGTTAATTAAAGGATGCGTTAGTTAACTTATTACACTTACTTTTTTTATTATTAATAAACATAATAAAATAAAATAAAAAATAAAAAATTTATTTAAATAAATATAATAGTTTATTAGTTTTTATTAAACTAGCTGTTTTTTATAAAGCTTTAGTTTGTAGCTAACTTTGCTTTTATAATATTGCTGCTTATTTAAAAAGCTTGTAAACTATTGTTAAAACGTTTTATAAGCTGCTTTATTTTTTGTATATTTTTATAAGCTAGCTTTACGTTACTGTTTTGTTTGCTTATTAAACTATTAAAAAAAGTATAAATTTTTTTTATAATAGTTACAATTTTAGTTATAAAAAATAAAGCATTTGTTAAACCAGCTTATAAAATAATATATATAGTGACGGTGTAGTGGCTGTGCTGCCTGCAACACAGCCCCACAACCGGATCTCAGCCGCACTACCCCACACACATTTCTCACTTTTCCTTTTTTCCTTTCTCATACTTAAATTCAATACAAATAAAGTGTTTTATTGCAAAGTTAAGCCTTTTATAAATAACTTAACCATAACATATATGTTAACATTGTTTAACTAAAAAAAGTTTTTTTTAAGCTGTTTTTTATTAACTATTTTGTTTATTATTTAATGTTTAACGTGTTTTATTATCAAATAACAAATATTATTAAGTAATAAAAGTCTTAGGCATTATTTAGGTTGCAACATAAAAAAAACAATTATAACGCAATTAAATTATTTTAAATTAATCGGAATTTTTTTTATTAAACATATTTATATTTATTATATAAGTGTGCGCATTATAACTAATATTGCTATATATGCCATAATAGCGCGCGCGCGTAAATGCTTTTACTTAACAACTATTACTTTTACTGTTTTTTTGATTTATTTAACTACTACTTTTTTTAAAAATTTAAAAATCTGTTTTTTTAAATTAAATAAGTATTTTTTTAGTTTGTAATCGCTTATTTTTTATTTTTTAGCGTTTATTAAAAATATAGTTAGCTTTTTAAAGCTTAGCTACTTTATTTAATATTAATATTTGCTTATGCAATAAATAGTACGTAGCTTTTAATAACAAGTTTATAACGTTAATAATTTTGTTTAGCAAACTATTTTAATGTTTAAAAATTTAATTTTTTAAATAAATAAACTATAAAATAGCTTTTTTAATAGTAGTAAGAGTTTTTAAAACCTAAACAGTAAAAAATAACTTAAGCTTTAACAACGGTATAAAAAAAATTAGCACAACTTTAAGCTTTAAAATAACAACTTTTAAATTAAATAAAATAAAGCTAATAGCTTTAAACTCAAACGTAATATTTATAAGCGTTATTGCTTAAATATAAGCTTTAAAAAACGTAAATAAAAAGTCTTTTTTTAAAATATGCGTTATACTTATTTGTATAATATTGCTAATTTTAATATTATACGCTTTTTTTAACAGGCTAAAACATGCTACGTTTAAAAGCTAAAGTTTATAAAAAAAATGCACAAACATTGTTTTAATAAAAATATTATTTTTTTAGTAATAGTTTTTAAATTTTTTTAAATAGTAGCTTTTATAACTATTAAAAATAAAAAAATGTTTTATATTTGTTAAACATAATTAAATATATTTATTAAAATGTTTAATTTATTTTAAACCAAAATTATTATTAATTTAGCTATTATATAAAACTATAATTTGTTATTTAAATAATAAAAAGTTATTGCAATATTAAAAAGCAAAATAAGTTTTTTTTTTTAAAATAATAAAAAGCAGCACTAACTAATTTTATAAATTAATTAAATAAACAGCTATAAACCAATTTTAATTGTTTTGCTAAGCTTGCTTAAGCTTATTTTGCTTTTTAATATTTGTTATAACTATATTAGTTATAATTATGCTTATTATAAACTTTGTTTTATTAAAATTGTATATATTTTTTTTTATAATACTTTTATACTTAATAATTTTTTTTATACGTTTATAATATACATTATATTTAGCAAGATTTTTATAAAAAACTTAGCTATAGTTAATTTAACAGTTTAAACGTGTTTAAAAAGCTAGTATACAGTTTATAAAGCGCGTTATTTAATACTTTTTAACCAGTTAGCTACTTTGCTTAACTAATAATTAGTTAGCTATATTTTAAACATAATATATTTAAAAAAAAAACGTTTTTAAATTTAAATAAATTATAAACTATATAATTGTTTGCTTTTTAAAATCAGTTAATTTCGACTTTATATTTTTACTGCTGCACTAAAGCGCAATACCAACAATTCTGCAGCAAAAAGTTTTATTAAAAACGTTATACATTTTTATAAGCTTATAAATAAAGATGTAAAAATTGCGTTTAAAAACGCAAGCAGCAGTTAATAACTTAGTTTTTTTTAACGCGTGCTTTATTGTTATAAATAATAAAAATAAAGTTTAAATAATAAAAAGTTAAAAAATTTAAAACTCTTGTTACTTAATAATATTTGTTACTTAATAATAAAACATGTTAAATGTTATAATTTAGGTGCATTACTAACTAAACCACTAATTAAAATATTTTTTTTTTAATTTTGTTTGCCTATATTATTATAAACTATTTAAGTGTGCTTTACACACTATTTTTTGCTTTTATAAGCTTTAGTTTTATATAAAACCTATTATACAAAATATATATTATATTATACTTAATTTTAAAAGATTTTTTAAACATAACAATTTTAAAGCTTTTATTTAAAAATTACTTATAATATATAATTATTATAGCTTTAAAACAACTAGTTCGCTTTATTTTTTTTATAAAACTTTTATATATAAGTTATTTATAAAATAATAATAAAACATTTTTAAATAATAACAAAAGCTAAAAGCTTTTAAATCTTTTTAATATTAACATAATAAAACCAAAAAAAGCTTTTATTTAACTGTTTTAACAGCAAAATGCTTAATTAATTATTAAGCTTAACAAATTAAAAAAAACAATTAAAACAAAAAAAGCAATTTATATTAAATTTGTATAAACTGCGTTTTAAAAAAGCATATAAAACAATTACAAAAAAAAAAAAGAAAAAAGTCTTAAGAATTAAAAAATTTAAAAATTTAAAAAACTTTAACAATTTAAACATTTTTTATTAAACTTTTTATTATATTACTTTTTTTAATTAATAGCTTAACTTTAGCTATTATATTAAAAATAGCTTTTTTAATTTAAAGCTACTTATATTATTATTTTTATTATTATTTTTATTTTTTAGTTAAAAAAGGCATTTTTAAAACTAAGCTAAACGCAGATTTTATTTATAACGTTATTAAAACAAGCTTAATAATAAGTTTAATAACAATATAAACTTAAATAAGCTATTTAAATTTAAATACTTTTTATTTAAAATAAATTTTATTTATAACAAATAAGTTAAATAAATTTAAAAGCTAAACTTTATATTTATTAGTTTAATATGCAAGTTTTAGCGTTATTTTAAACGTATTTTGTATATATATAGCAAAATAAATTAAGCTTATAAAAACTAATACTATAGCTTTATTTAAAGCTTAAACAATAAAAACTAATATTAATATAAATATAATTAAAATGCATTTTTTGCATAAATTAAAACTTTTATTTATTAATTAGCTTTTTTAAAAGCTAATATTAGCAACAAGTTAAAAATAGTTAAGCAGCTATTTAATTAAAACTTTAAAACTTTTAACTATTATTTTATTTAAATTAAAAACTAAAAAAGCAAGCAAACTAACTTTAAAAAAGCTATATTATATTATTAAAAGCTTTTTATTACGCTTTAAAATAAAATATTTAATTATTTTAACTTTTTATTTATTAAAAAAATTAATATAATAAATGCAGCTATATAACGTTAAAAAATAATAAAACTAACTAAAAAAAATCAAAATTAAAAAAATTTTAAGCAGTTTAAATTTTAAACTAACTTTAAACTAAATAAAAGCTTTTAATAATACTAATACTTAAATAAAAAAAATTATTACTGCTAAAGTTAAAAACATGTTAATATAATTAAAAAGCGTAATAGCTACTATATTAACAATAACTAAAAAAGTTTTAACTAAAACAGCATTAATAATAAATATAAGCGCTGTGCTATAAAAAAATTTTTATTAAATAGCAACAGCTTTTATTTTTTAGTAAAACGCGCTTATAATAATAATAACTTGTATAAAAATTATAAGTTAGCTATAAAAAGTGTTAAATGCTTTAATTATAACTAAATAAAGTGTTGAATAAGCTTTGTACAATATTGTACAGTAAACATATGCGTAAAATAAAATACAATCTATTGTACTATATTTATTTATATTTCTTTATAAAAAGAAGGCTTTGTACAAAGTAGAGTTTTTACCTTAGGTAAAAACTTCTGCTAGCGTACAAGCTAATATAATAAAGAGAATTAAGTGCGTACATACTAATAACCTTATATGTAATAATAACTTTGTACGTGCTTATACATACAGTTGCAACTAACACTAGTTATTTTAACACTAGCTTTTTTTTTTTTTAGTTATAACTTATTATTATACAAAGAAAAAAAAAAAAGTAAACTATTAAACAGCTGTACGTACATAGTTTGTACAATATTAAAAAACAACTATTTAAACTTAATTAAGTTTTAAAAAAATAGTTAAGTAATTATTTTTGCGTGCAAAATTAAATTAGTAGTTTATTTTTTTAATTAAATTATAAAAAGTATATTGCAAAGCTGCTGCTTTAATTATACAGTTAGTTTAATTAGTTAAAAGTATAAATAACTAATTATAAAGCTGTTAGTTTAGTTTATACTAGTTAAAAGTTTGCTTTTATATGCTAGCAAGGTTTGCAATTTTGCTAGCTTATACAATTTTATTAACTATTGTATGTATAATAAAAGTTATATTTTAATTAAAATGTATTTTTGGCTAACGCATCCCACAAGCTAGTTTCGCACACAAGCAAGTTTCGCACTTTTCTTGGCGTACCCTGTAGGCCACTTTATATGCAGGGGTACTTACTC
>MU376940.1:1399647-1460244 GCA_022495195.1 Xylaria digitata | reverse complement strand
TATACTACTGTAGTATTAGTAACAGCTGTTACTACTACTACTGTAGTAGTAGTATTACTACTTACTACTGTAGTATTACTACTTTTTCAACCCTGACTACCTTGAATTTACCACCAAACTTGCCAAGACTCTAGTTCGGAGACCGTGTAGCCAATCACACTGTTTTACCTTCTATTCTTACTTACCTATATAACAACAAATGAAGGTAGTATCCCGGCTTTCAGCTGTGTATTCACTGCCAATATGAGGCTCAACGCACCACTTCTGGGTTTCCCTTGGAGGCGAACTGTAGGAATATTATCCGGATCGCCCTTTATATTTCCTAAGAAAACAAGGGCATAGACTAATATTTTCTCGTTGACCAGCGAAACACTGAGGATATTCTGGTTTATAGATTAACAAGTTACCACATGTTGGATTCCTGATTGGTAGTAGTTCTCTTGGCTTCCGGGACCTGTTTTCTCAAGCGAGTGTATAAGAGTGCATTTAATCGTCCGCTAAAATTACTAGACCTCGATCGGATAATCCTGATAGGAATTACAATATGAGGAGGTTGGCCGACATGATGGCGCAAATATTGCTTTAACGGGGCTACGAGGCCATATATAAGCGATAGCTCGTGTATCGTAACCTTAACGCAGCAACCAGCGACCTGAGCACAAGTCTATGACAATACGGTCAGAATCGACAAGAGAAACAGAAATCATGACAGATAATTAGAGATATTATAGGTGATCAAAAGATGGTTTACTTATAGTGGCCTGGGATGGAAGTCTTTTAGGCAATAAACAAATATATTAACCACTAGTAGCTAGTGCGTCTCCCTTATACTTGACGGACTGATAGTAGGAGCGAGCCGCCCTCACCCTGCGATGAGTCTATCCCTACTATACACTGCGGTGACACGTGTAGTTAGTGCGGTTAGGCACACCAAACTTGTACTTTATTCTTGATAATTCAATCAAATCCTATTTAACGTGCCATGGTCATCTATTTTACCCTACTCTTGGCAAGATGGGCAACAATGGAAACCCTCGAGATTACAAGCAGCCGCTAACAGGCAACTATCTACAGCAAAAGAGCAAAGATTTTATCAGGGTTTGGGAAAGTTTAATTAACCCTTCTTCAAAAAAATAAAATAAAATAAAAATAACGAAGCTTTATGAAGTTAAATTTATTACATTATAAAGTATTTTAAATTAAATAGAAAGGGTATTGTATGAGATCACGGATGCTAAGACATTAGATTAAGAGGAGGTACACATCTTGGAAAGCACCGCATACTCATATTTTATATCTCTATCTTTACTTAGTATTCTTGATGTCCTCGGCCTGTCTGATTAGAAGGCCTGCTTTAAAGGTCTTTACATAAGGTTGACCCATATCGATCCCAAATCTCAAATTCTTAGCCTGTTCAGTCTCATTGTGTTGCGTGCTCTCGTGAGAATTGTCCCACCCATCCACCTCCCTTCAGGGCTCGCCCGAAGGAAGGACTCATTACTGGCTTTCGAATATTGTTTATATTTTTTCTTTTAGTTTGGGCTGTTTCAGACTAGTCTACGAGGCATTATCGCACTACTGGCGAAGCTCCAACCGATAACCGAGACCTCTACCTTGTCTTCAGCTCGCAAACTAACCTACTACGGCTCATGCTCCCCCAATATACGTACTGCTTTCGCTACATACGTGTGCCCTGAAGTGCGCTGTGGATGTCTAGCCATATATCTGCGGAAATAAAGCAGGGCTTTGGAAGCACACAGATATTTCATGTAATGTAACACAAAGCGCCCACGCCTACCACGGAACCTGTCTCATAGCCCCTTCCTCAAACTCCCACTAAACATGATCATCATACTCGCCCTTATCGTCCGCGATCATACGCACAATCGACTCGGCGCCCTGCTGCGGCGGCTTTCCCAATGGGTGAAAGCCATTGAAAGCAGTCCTTAGAGCCCCCGGGTTCGAAACGAAGAAACGAATGCGCGGGCCTAGCGATGTCTTCTCCGCATTGGCAACCTCGGCATTGGCGCGGTCGTTCTCAATTACCTGCAGATGAGCGGTAAGACCATTCATGCCAACCTTTGAGGCGCCGTAGGCCGGAGCCCGCGCCATTTTGCGACCAGGTGTTAGTACGTTGGTGATGCTGCCTAAGCCTGACGTTACATTGATGACCTTGGGGGCGGTAGCCTTGAGCAGTAGCGGCTTGAAAGCGAGTGTGATGACCGCCACTGACGTGATATGCACGTCTAGAAGCTCGGTGAAGACGGAGCGGATGGCGCCCGGGGGGCTGTTCTCGGGCATGCCCATACCGCGGAGCATACCGGTATTGTTAACCAGGACTGTGCCACCATCAGTTAGCCTGGGAGATGGTGAGGGACGTGTGGATATACGCTTTTGCTACGAGCTGAACGCCGCGGGGCGCAAACATTCGCACAGAAAGCATTAAAAGGTGCTTACCGTCGAGTCGCCCGTAATTTTTCTCCACGTGCTGGACGGCGGCCGCGATGTGCTCGTCGTTGGTGACCTCGAGTTGGACAGCATCGACGCGAGCCTTGACGCCCTGCTGTTGGAGCTTCGCAGCCGCCTCCTTGCCCTTCTCTAGGTCACGGCTGCACAGAATGTACACATTGTCAGGATATCTAAGGCCAGCCACCTCAATAACGGCGTGGCCGAGGCCCTGATTGGCACCGGTCACGAGAACGATCTTCGAGGCTGCTTGAGACGCTATGATTATGACTAAATATCAGGGGATAAAGCCCAGACAATATGCGGGGTCTGCCTACAGCTGAACGGATGGTGTAGTGAGGTATACGGTATTATACCCTGGAGAGGTGGATAGGAACAGTAAACGCTCTCGATCGCAACCTAACACTCAATATGTATTATTATACTACAGGCAAACAAAGAATAAAATGGGGCGAGACAGGTAATAAGGGGCGCGGTTATTTGAACATGAAGAACTGCTAAACGAACATGAAGCTAAACCCTAATTGGCAAGGTGTTTACAAGGTGTTTTTAACTAACCTGATTTGTATGGGAAATGGGGTATTTTAGGACATGCTTTGGACAACAACTTGGAGTGGCTTTAACGATAGCTTCGAAAGGCATTGCAAACTTTAGACTTTTGCGAAAAGTCGAGTTTTCGAAAAATTGAACGAAAAAAACAATGCTTAAATAGCTAACAATTTAAAAAATCTTAAAATAGTGTTATTTAATAAATATCGTAATACGCAGTATTGTTGTTAATAATTAAAAATGCTAGCAATTATAAAAGTAATAGTTAGTTAAAGTATAATTAGTAGTCTTTATAGCGCAACTATATGTGTTGTAAGTATTGTTAAAGACTGCTTTAAAGCATTTACAAATTAGGTTAGTTTAGGTGTATTTTCTAAGTGATGTGGAGCAATTCAGAGCATAATTGGGGCACTTACTATGTTGGGTTTAGCTTTATGTTTGTTTAGCAGTTCTTCATGTTCAAATAACCGCGCCCGGTAATAAGACATGCGGACTTTAAAGCTTTCCTAATTCCGAGGCTACACAGTATCCTTTTATACCCGGGATCTACAAACATATTGTGTTGACAGTTGGACCGATCTGGCTACGGATAGTTCCTAGGCCGACTCACTTAGTCTCAGTAGTATAGACGCAAGCCTCACGCGTCGCCTTAAGGCGGCAAATCGCGCTCTACCGTAGTTGCGTGAACTTGAAAGGATCCGGAAGGGAGGACTATATAACAGGTACGAAAGCCGCGTCGTCATCAATTAAAGTCGAGGTTGCGCACACTTCAGAGCTCTTTTCGCCTTGTGACAGGACCGGCTGTATCATGAGCGCTTCCCTTGCGTCATGCACCATAAGTAATCCATACACGAGCCCAAGATAATGCAGCACCGCCTTATCCTTTTCGCCCTCGCTGGTCACCTGACCGGCCGTGTGTCTTGTCGATCGCAGGGCTTTGGGCAACTCTGCGATCGCGGCATCTCAACCACCAACCTGCAACTGTCAGCCGGCAGCGAGGTATTCGTTCTCGGCGACAGCAGGTTCGGAGACGTGTCCATTCGCTGGATGAACTTCAGCCGGCCAACCTTCCCAGCCGCTATGCTACCAGCATTAATATCGCATTACTCGCTGGTTAGTACCAGGTTCGGTTCGACGTCTGGCGCTCATGACTTTTCTATCACGCTTGGCAAGGCGCACCATGTACTGGAGATCCAACTCCCGCAATTTCGCAACGTGCCCGCGCTTCATAGCAAGATAACATATGAAATAAACGTACAGAAATGGGCAATATAAGCCAATCATTCAAATTTTGGATTTTTTTGCCAACAAATCTATCCCAACGGGACTGTCATAGCGCATGTACGAATTGCGTGCTACGGAGCACCAGTAGACTCATCTTCCTCTATAACCTGAACACGCACCCGTGATCGATCAGCATGCTTTATACTTCAAATGACATAAGCCATTTTAAGTGCGTCTACGGCCTCTTGCGCAGAACCATATTCAAAATGCCACAGCTTCTGGATGACATCTCGCACTGGATTATTCTCGGTTATATGAGGATACTCCCCATCTAGAAGTTTCTGCTGAAGTTCCTCTACCTCGATCGAACCGTATGGAACGACCCATTCTGTTATCTCGCAGATTGCAGTGCCGAGCGCAAAAAGCTCCATCGCAAGTGTGCCTTCGGCAGGAGCCTCGTTATCTGGCCCCGGCACACAATAACGAAGCTCATATAAAAACAGGAGCTCGGGGTATATGCCTTGCAGACTAGATCCAGCAAAGTCGCACAGCTTGATATGAAGATCATCAAAGACGAGAATATTTCGAGCCGAGACGTCCCCCCAAATAATACCACGGTCGTGAATATACTGCATAGTCTCCGCCAGGTCGACTGCCACTCGTATACGACTAGCTATGGCCGGGGGGTTGTTCTTTTCGATGTAGTCCCGTAAGTTTCCATGCGGAGCTCGCTCAAGGCGTAATGCCCAAGCTTCTTCCCCGTCCGGCATTAATTCGACGCCCATGGACGTAAGAATGAATGGGTGTGAGCCAAGAGCTTGATAGAGAGTAGCCTCACGCTTAAACCGGTTGCTTGTGTCCTCGGCAAAGGCTGCGTGGTCGTACATTTCACCGTCGAGCCAAAAACCTGCAGCCTTTAGGACGGACTTGGAATTGCCCTTCTCTGTGTACACGATGCTGAGACCTGTCCGTCCGATTGGCTCCAATCTGTCCCTAATGGCGTCGGCAGCTTCATGGTCAGATAGTCGCATTTTGAGATGGACAGAATGAAATAAGCTGGGAACGGAAATGAGATAAATAATATGAAAGAGCAGAAGAGGTTAAGTAAAAATGAGCGAGTATACGAAGGATATGGTCTTAGTAGTAAGGAGGAGACTAGGTCCTGGGCCATGAGCCTTCCAGTGTTAGTATTCCCGAGAGAGAAAGTCCCCGGTATGTCCCTGTTGACGATGGATGCCGCCTACAGCTAAAAGTTAATATTTGCCCCAGAAAATTTCTGTATCTTTATATACTGTCCCGGGTAGCGCCGAAACCTATTGCCATTTGTCGTATAACACTATAGGATCGAGCACGTTGGTGGTAGATAAGGGGCTTGATATAACACCTAGGTAATACTACCTAGTAAAATGGAGTGAAATAGGAGTGGTTGGGGTAGATCTCAAGCCACAACATTAGCCACATTGAGATCAACTTATACCCATACATTAAGCTAACTGGAGTTGGCTATGTTCGAATGTTGGTAGTGCTGATGAAGTAGGAATAGGTTCTCTTGGCATTACCGCTAGGCCAACGATATATTAGTGTCTCCAAGGACGGCAGGTGTAATTGTATTAGTATAAGGCACTCGAACCTGACCGGTTCTGCTGCGTCAACACCTCAATATCAACACTTATCGCCTTTTTTATCAGGCCACGCTCCCTATCAGTCATTACCCTTGCTTAATATTCTAAATGTCAACCTGGATTCTTATTAACATACAGGGTATGCTGTCTTTTATACACAGGATCATTCATTCCCTCGTACTCACATAACGTTAGGGACTGTTTACTACACCGCACGCCGTTATGCCGATGACGATGGCATGGTGCAATTGTACTCAAAAAGCCTCTTAAATGTCACTAGAGGTTAGTAGTGTAGCCGGCAAAGAAACAGCTACGTTAAAATTGCACTAACCAAATTAGATTCCACTTTCGATACCCTGTACTCGCGTGTCGCTAGTAAATGGCATCAGCAGGATGACATCGTCATTCCCTTTAATGATAGGCGACAATATCATATTAAGACGGTCTGGATCTTCGACCTTGATAAAGATATTATAAGATTTGAAAAAAAGGATCATCACCTCCAGGTTCCTCTTCACCTTGTTCGCGACCGTTCCGTAACTATCTCTGATTTCAAGCCATTCGAAGCACCCGCGCCCCTGGAACTAGAGTTTCCATCACTGCTCTCGCCACCTTACTGGAATATTAGACCAAAGGGGCTAGATTTGGAGCTCTTAGGACGGCGCAGAGCTTTGCTCAGCAGGATCTTCGTCGACTTTGCATTCCAGTGGAGGCACATTCTCTGCAGTCAGTATAATGACTCAACCTTCCGAAAACTTGCATCGGCCGTAATCAGGATTGCCACTCTTGACTTTAAGGTCACTGAGGTAACTACTGCCCGCCAAGGTATTGGCGGTTACTTGGTCTGGATACATAACCTTCCGGAATGGGATCCATTCAATGAGCATATCATTCGGGCTGGTGGTGCTTCTATTGTCATCTCTCGCCATATTCCACATGCTATTGCCTTGATCCAGGAAGATTTCTCAAAAACGATATCAAATTCAGTACGAACTGCCTTAGCATCGCCCGACGAAAGCCGGACCTACTTGGTACTTACAGTACGGGAAATATTCCTGTATCGAATCAATAGCGAGTCTGTGAGATACACGAAGTCTAAGCGTTTATTCGATGGCTACCATCCTCCTTCAGATGAGGCCTTGGATGTCCTCCTCCAAGCTACACAGGGTTCTTTCCCCGCGCCCATTGATAGACTGCATAGACTTCCTACTGAATTGCAGGATTTGATTCTGGATAATGTGTCTGCGGGACCAATTGAGCGGGCGAGAGTTGGCTGTATGCTTAGTTTTGGATCAAACTTTACGTGGAGGTGTGATGGGCGGGACATAGAAAGAGAAGAGGGCCATAAATAGATCGGATTGGAGTCCCGCGGAGTCACATATTTGGTTTGGTAGTCACCATAACGGTATAGCGTATTTATAAGTCATTTATAATACTGAGTTTTCGAGGTGCTAGGCCTACCTCGCCAACAAGTGCGTATATAGTGAAAACGTTAATAAATCCATACTTGTTCGATTTATATCCAAAATCAATAGTGTAACTAGCCTTTATAGTAGGTAGTACAGTGTAATCTTGATATATGGTCCAAAGCCACATCTACCTCCCACCCAAACGGTAGGGGGTGCGGCCCAAGATGCCGATCCCAGACCATATCGTTATTAACATCTCTAACAAAATAACATTCGTCCTCCAACTTTACCACTTATTCTGCTTTCGTAATTATAGATTTACACATTTAACCCCATTTAGGTCAATTTGCCGAATCGTTCTCGACGAGACGGCTTTAAAGCGCGTCTTCCATAGCTCCCAGGTCTCTCCCCATTTCCTGCATTCAATGAGCTATAGAATGCCTCCGCCGGTCCGCGCAGCGGGATAACTTCAGTTCTGAGATCACGATATACCCTATAAGCTGATAGGGTAGAAAATCTATCCTTAATTAGGACAAAGGAGTTAGATTAATCTATCTCATGGTGTCTACCAGGCCATCACTGCCTCCTCCCGTTGGAAGATTAGAGGAGCGACCGCAGTCCCTATGCTGTGTTAATATTTTGTACAAATCACCCCTTCATGCTTCACGTACCTGTAGCGTTGACAAATTGTCACCTGCTGATCCGCCGTCATGGGGCTGGAGCAAAACGTTTGCTAACTGTTTCTTCGACTCTTGAACCTTGATAACTTCCTAGTCTAGTGTTACTATTAAATCGTTTCGATTGAGTGTTTTTCACTTACTTCTTCGAATGAGTTACGTATATAAAGTCGAACCGTTGTGACTTGTTGCGTCTGGCCCAATCTATGGATTCGCGCGAGCGCTTGTTCCTCGAGGGTTGGATTCCTAGAGTTGCTGTTAAAATCTCCTGGTTTATAAATAAAGCTATTTACTTACCAATGGGGCTCCATAAGGTACGCACGCGAAGCGACAGTTAGAGTTAGACTACCGTGAGGTCGATTGTAAGCATGAATCGATGTGGGTGTAAAGGATATCCTGCTCACCCGACCGCACCGCATGATAATGTCAGTAGCATGACGCGAATCCGTGGTTCAGTGCGGAATCTAGAAATCACAGCTCCTCTTTCATTTTGTGGTACTTTTCCGTCAAACCGGATGTGTTGGATTGAATGCTGATCGAGACCGGCTTCCACCAGGTCTAACGTGAGTCTCCAAGTGGAAAACACAACACTGTCGCGAGTTAGCTCTCTTGTTACACTGTGGGATATTAATAGCATGCCATTCCTACCATTTAGTGTTTGGCGGTAAACTCTTGAGATCTGTGATGAGTGCTTCAACCTTGGACGACAATCTTGTTGGCGACAATGGTAGTGAAAGTGAATCAGGGATTTCTTCAAAAGCATCGCCGCCTGTAGAGACGGATGCAAAAGGGCAGGCCGGTTTATGACCACAATCTAGCGTGCGGTTACCTCTGTTGAGCGTTCGAGTACACTCACTACAGACAAACTTCATACAACTCGAAAACTGAGGTTTCGAGACTAGTGCAGTTGGTTCGTCTAGTAGAGATTCTGCGAAGTCTAAAGATAGCGAGCAGTCCATGCAAATTAGAGGCTCTATTGCTCGCCTGGAGTTGAAGGCCTGCTGAGCAATTCTTGGCCAATCCTGGTCGGTATGGGGCTCATGCCTAGCATGATATTGTAGTCCAAGATCGGAGAAAAGCCGAAGAGACTCAATTTTCTGAAGGGCATTTGCATGGTTGTTTTGCCCCGAGTTCCCGTGGTGACCATAAACGGCTTCATCAATACTGCGTATAGCCTGTTGGCGGAGGTTTTCATACGCTACCCTTTCATCAGGTGAAAAGTCCACCGGGCAAAGTAAATCCCGTTTCTGAGGTAAGTCGATCGCTTCCTTGCTGCGTCGAAGCAGCAGACATGCCGATAAATATTGAAGCCTTCGCACGGCCTCCTCATCTTCCCCAGATTTCCAAAGAGAAGATATCGCTGCGTCGAATTGTTTCATGTCATCATACGGCGTTGCTCTAATGAACTTCAGTAAGGATGCTAGGTCGGAGAGCCGGTTCTGGACCGGTGTTCCGGAAACAGCCCATCTAGAGGAGGCATCAAGTGCACACACTGCCCGTGACATCGTCGATCTCGCGTTACGAATGAAATGAGCTAGAATTTTGCTAAGCATCGCTCATCTAATTGTCCTCGTTAATTCTTTCATCTTACCTTCGTCCAGAATAATTCTCTTCCAACGAACAGAAAAAAGAAGTGAGTTTTGGGCGTTCTTCGCCCCTTTCCATTCGGCTGACACGGTATGATATGTTGTTAAGACTACGTGCTGCTCACGAAGTTCGTCAAAACTAGTGATTCTATGTTTGGCGTGGTGGCGGCACCATTTCAAACGATTATCAAAGAGATGCCTATATTCAGTTAGAGCATTATAAGGTTAGTTTGAGAGGAATATATACTCTGACAACTGTTCTTCCCATGTATCCAGAACTATTTCATGTTAGTTTTAACGTCTCATAACTCATATGGCTTTACCTACGGGGAGGTGGTATAATAATGAGCGACGTTTCGACTTCGGGAACACCTGGCACGTCATGAACGATATTCATTGTTTGCTCTCGGGGATTATCGAGATCTGCAGCAACCAGGGCTATCATCGTGAGAGTCTTCCCAAGGCCCATAGTATCAGCGATGACGCCGCCACGAAACTCAGGCGGTTCTTCGTTCTGATAGGTGTTGGAAACTTTGTTGATGAAGCTGAAATGGTCAGTTTGCTAAATGATTAAATCTTTGATCGGTTGAACATACTAAGTCTCACGATCAGTGTGGTGCGCTTCCCAAATGTCGATATATTCCTGATCGAAATTCCAACCCTTTTCACGCTGTACCATGAAGGTGAGCGCTTGTTTCTGGTGCCTAAATCCAACGTTAGTCTCAGCAGTATGAAAGGAACCGCAGAAGAGGATCTCTTAGTTAGATTCCACCGCACCTTTTCAGAGTGGAGCGAATAGCAGTTGGCTGTTGAGCTTCGTGTAAATCATCTCGACTCTTTAGGGCATCCAAAAAGCCGAGCTGCGATTGGATTACTCGCATTTCTAACGAGAATACCCTCTTAGTCGTAACCTCCGATACTAAAGGGCATGTCTCGGCCTGGCTGGTGGACAGTTTTTGCGGGTTGCAATACTTAGCATCTAGATAACACGATCGTGGGTCTTGGAGATAAATGTCTTGTTCCTGGAACCATTCACCGATTTCTTGAAGCAGCTCAAGTGGGCCATAGATAGTCACTTCCACAGAACAGGGCAGGATTTTCAAATTGCGAGTTGATTTCGATGTAGAAGGATCTTTGTTGATGATGCATGAAACAAAAAGTTCGAGGGTGTTTTCTTGCAGAAGTCCATGTATCATCGACGTGTGTTTTGAATGGAGTCGACCGGAAATGAGCTCGTCGCCGATAGACTGGAACTGGTCTGATGAGAGAAACTTAACCAAAACCTCGTTTAGCACGATTGGACCTTTCACATCACATGTAGCAACAAGTTGTTCAACCTATGATGTTCAGCCCGTGGTAAAGTTTGTGGGGATTTTTATTTACCATTCCGAAGCATACAGTCTGAGTTGTCGCTTTCGATGTCACTGATTGTGCTAATTGGCCAGAATCCTGAGCAAAGTTTACTGGTGTAATTTCGGCCAAATCGTGATCATTTATAGCATGTGTGGGCATGGGCAAATCGATGTGGTTGTAGTAGCTGGCTGAGCCTTGGGAGGTATCGTTTGGCAAGGGAATGATCTGCTGGGAGAATTGCCCAGGGGTAAGGCTTGATCCAAAATCCTGCCATGGCTCGAAGGACAAGTTTGATGCTCCCAGTTCCGAAGAACTCTGAATGGGTTGATGGTACCAACCCTGGTCAGGACCAAACTTTTTATATAGGACACTATCAGGATTTTGAATGCCGTTGCTCATGAGTTGAGTGGCAGGCATTAGCCATTGGTTTGAGATGCTCGTTAGTGCTGTATTAAAACTCGTAGTGCTCTGTTCAAGTAGAGATGCGACGGGGAACGGCGCCCATACTTGCTGTGCATGTCCGTAGAATGTCGTCGCCTGAGCCAATTGAGGTTGACCTATGTAGGGCAATTCGTCAAGAAAACCCCTTGCTGGAAGATCGCATTGAGGACTATCTTCAAACCTTGCTCTCTTTTGAGGGCGAGGATTGGTATGATCCATGCTAGCTGTACAAATGGCAATGTTCTTATCTTGAGGATATTTTCGTTTTATCCTTCATCGTAACCTCTACGGTGGAAGGGTTAGAGTAGAAGAAAGATTGCCTCACTGCACCGCCTTTCTATTCAACCAATCATTAGTGCTGCGATGGACGCCGCGGAGGCTTGTTGGCAGGGGCTGTGTCGGAAATGATACGCTATATCATGCAGGCTGACTCGGGGGCTGAAAAGCTCTCCGCTACGGCTACCCTCTCATTTATCACCAAGACTTGAAAGTCCATTTCGATGAATTTCAGGTTCCTCTTGAACTGATTGGAAGTAAATAGCGACAATGCCTCTAGCACCGGCCGTGTCATCACAGGCGAGAGGGATAATTCAACTCGCATTCCAAAGTCTCGAGAAGACTATAAGCCCAGCCGATTCGCGAAAATTTGCCTCTACAAACCTCCAAGATGTGAGAGCAGCAGCGATAAAACTCGAAGAGCAGCTTTCTGCGCGGAGATGCCTCCGGAATATGCGCCGTTTGGAACCTCTTTTCAATGGTTTAGGTCATTACGCGAACGCCGTGGGCGTTCTTTGTAATGGGACCCCCTTTCTTCCATGGGTATGGGCGCCAATTACCCTGATACTCAACGTTGCTTCGGAATATGTCGAGGCTTTCGAGAAGGTTATCGATGCCTATTCACGGATCGCCGAGTCTTTGAAGAGATTTGAGTTCTTGAACAGCGCATATGCTAGCGATAAAGATTTCCAACAGACCTTGGCGGTTTTCTATTCCGACATACTCCAGTTTCATGAACAAGCCTACAAATTCTTAACAAGAAACGGTTAGCAGAAGCTTCGAATCGTCCACTATGACATCACTAATGTCAAACTTACAATGTATTTTCGCAGGCTGGAAGTTGTTGTTCCTAACCTCATGGGGTCGATTCCAAAGAAGATTCGACGACATACTTGAGAATTTAAAGCGTCATGAGAGCTTAGTCGACAAGGAAGCAAATGCCCGTAACATTTCAGAAGAGCGCCAGATGCGCCAAGAGATACGAGACTGGCGCCGGGAGAATATTGACCGTATTGAACAACTCGAGAAAGACGAGGCGGGCAAACGATACCACTCTATAGCATCGTGGCTGAAGGTTGATGATTCAGGCCAGCAGCAGATTTATGATTCCTTGCATTCCGAGGGTCAGAGTTATCCAGGCACTTGCACTTGGAGCTTGAAGAATAAGAGTGTGCAGTTGTTTCTCCAAAAGAAACCTGTTCCTCAGGTGCTTTGGCTTCGAGGCGTTGCAGGATCTGGTAAGAGTGTGCTTTCAGCGGAGCTGATCAACTTTGCAGAATTAGCAGGTTGCAATACCATCAGGTTTTTTTGCAGTCGCTCATACAGATCTAATACCTATGACCAGATCGTCAAATCTCTATTCCTGCAAATACTTCGAAAAGACAGCGAGCTTATCGCCTACGTCTACAGGGAGTCTGTCCTTGCAAAGGCATCACCATCAAGCACTGCTATTGAAAGGCTATTCCACAGGGCTCTAATGACCTTGCTTAAGCCAGCCTCGAGGGATGACTATATTTGGGTTTTCATTGACGGCATTAACGAATGCGACCCCCAAACTGAGACCCGAATAATTGAACTCATCAACCTAATGGTCTCCAATCTTACCAGATCGAATGGAATCACATGTAAAGTCCTCGTCTCGAGCAGAGCATCAGATATCATATCTAAGAAACTACGAAAAAAGGACGAGTTATCCCTCACCGAAGAGAAGTCCTCGCTATCTCAGGCCATCAAGCAATACACATCTCAACGGCTTCAAGAATTGCATGTGAAACTGGAGCAATTGAGTTTGACTAGAGAAGAGATTGAAGGCATTGAGCAATCAATCACAAGAAAGTCCGATGGTCCGCTGACCCCTTAGAAGCTGAGCTCAGATGAGATTGGACTAACAACCTGACAGGCATGTTTCTCTACGCTCGACTGATCCTGGATTATCTTGCAAATAATATCTTCATTCGCAGTACACAGATAAAGTCGGCAGTCAATGACCTGCCTGAGAAATTATCTGATTTGTTAGTTTAGAATACTCTCATGTTGCGCAAGGAGCTAACCATTTCGTAGTTACAAACAGATACTCTCACAGATTCTTGCCCATTTGAATCCACAGTCTGTAGAACTTGTTAGGAGTATGCTCGGGTGGGTTGCGTTTGCTAGAAGACCTTTGAAAAGAGTGGAATTCCTGTCGGCAATGGCCTTCAGCGAAGGCGATTATTCTATCACAACCGTCGCCCCTGGATTTATCTTGGAAGTATGTAACACACTCGTTGAAGAAAGAGCGGATACGACTCTATCATTCATACACAACTCAGTACAAGAGTGAGTAGATGGCCAGATTTGACACCGCCGAATTCGGGTTTACTAACAATCAACAGGTTTCTCGAGTCTCCAGCGAGTGTTCTTCGCATCACCGAAACATCAGCGGTGGAAGAACAAGGCATTGCCACGATTGCTTGCTTGCTTTCTGGCCTGCATACCTTTTCCCAACCACAACACCAACGAGACACAAACATCCAAGTAGCCAAGGGCTTACATGCGCTTCATATCTATGCCACTGAATATTGGACACAGTACCTGTTGTGTAGTGTGGAATCGGCAAAACCAAATAGCCCGCCTCCGAAATTGATCGATCTTGCCAGCGACCTATCGAAGCGCCTAGACGAGCGGGCCATTCCGGCCCAGGATGAAATGGTTAAGAAATTATCACTATTGGACCCAAAACTGCAGCTTTTGGGTGATTATCCATTGATCCAAAAGCAAGCGAGCGTAGCTATATATGCGAGATCTTTAAAGAACTTGCAGGAGCGCTCCAACCAGCTAGCTCTAGCATCAGGTAAGTATCTTCAAGACCTTGAATGACCATAGGGGCTTCAGCTTATAGGTAGAACAGAAACGACCTACGCTCGGTCGGGCCCAGCAGAGCAGGGCCTAGAAGCCTTATTATCTTCCTATCAGGAAACTATTATCTTCCTTCTGGAGCAGGAAGAGTATCCTGGAGTGTCGCCTAAGGAGCTAGAAGAATTCAAACTCAATTTCCGAACATCAAAGTATACATGTCGATTCGCCTCTTGCCCGCGGGCAACGCTAGGTTTTGAGTCGAAAAAGGCACTAATAGAGCACGAAACAGGCCATTTGCGTCAGTGGGCTTGCCCAGTCGTTGGCTGTCAATACCCCCCCTTTGGTTCGGCCAAGTCTCTTCAAGCCCATTCTAGAATACATCACGACAATAAGCCACAGCAAAGACCCATTCGCAAGGCCCCAATACCAAACGCTCAAATACCAAATGATCAATGGGCTGCCAAAACCAGTGGCGAGCGGGCTGGAGTGCCTGGTAATGAAGAGCTTGGGAAATTGACCTACGACCAAGTGGAATCGGAATTGACTACAGCCAGGGATGCAGAATTCGATGCCTTTCAAAAGAACATGGAAATAATAATAGACCGGAAAGGCCGTCTTCAACAGCAGCTCGATCAAGAAAAGGAACAAATGAACACAATACGTAATGCTGATGCACACACCATATCCAACCGCGTGTCTGGCAATACTTGGGCGCCGGCAGAAGAAAAGCCATGTACAATCAAGTGTATTTGCCACTTTAATGACGATGACGGGAACACGATATACTGCGAACGTTGCGATACGTGGCAGCATATTGAATGTTACTTTCCCGACAGCATGGCCGAAGTTCAACGGAATGACTTCCATCATTCCTGCGTGGAATGTAACCCGCGAATATTGGATCGGAAAGGAGCCTTCACACGACAGATCTGGAAGCGGTCTGTCAGGAATCCCTCTGAAGTGTTAGGGCGGCGGACGATCAAAAGCCCCCCACCCAAAAGTCAGCTAAAGAAGGCATCTCAAGGTGCCCCGATAAAGAATGATGCCCAGCTTCCCGAATACCCCCCCGAGTACGAGCGCAAGGCAAGAGGTATACAGCAAGGCATTCCTTATTCTAGTGGTCAACGATCTCCTCAGGTGAACGAAGCGAATCGATCGCCGCAACCTGATTTGCAGAGCATGGCTGCACAGGAATCGGCCACTCCAGGGTCGGTCGCCCTAGGAAAGGCTGACACGGAGAATGTTAGACGGGCTGTAATGCCCGTCAGCGAAGAGCTCCGGGTATTTATCAGGGACCAAATTGAGTCGGAAACTTCCAGTCGGTGCTCTTGGATATCTCCGGATACCCGTGCTGGTAACGTCGTGGGGCTCATTCGGCTTGCATTGCCGACTAGCTCTATTAAGACTTTTGAAATGGCCACGAACCTTGAGCGATATTTGTTTAACAGCCATAACGACGACAATTACAGAAAAGAAATCGCTAAGATTCTTATGCAACCAGATTGGCCCCAGCGTTATGAACAAGATCTAGAACGGAACTTTTCTAAGCAGTCCCGGAGCGACCCGAAGACAAGCCCAAAGCCCGCTGCTGCGAGCTCTCAGCCTCCCCAGTCGAATCCGCCGCAACAGGACATTTTTTATCCTAGTAGTCAACCAACTCCTCAGGTGAAAGAAGCGGATCAATCACCGCAACGTGATTCTCAGAGCATAGCACCGACTCCTCTGGAACGGGATGCGAAAGCTGATGGGCAGGCCACAACTACCTATGATAAACAACTCCTTAATTTTATCAAGAATGAAATCGACATGTATCATCCTAGGCCCGGTACCTGGCAGCGGATTACGCCGTCAGGTCTCCGTTTTGGCAACGTTATCGCGCTCATGGAGGCTGGATTGCCGCTTTCGTCAATGGATAGTCATGCCGGACGATGGTTACAGTACGAGAGAAACGAATATCAAAATGCGCTGAGCCTTGGTGACTATCGCATAGCAATTACTAACAAGATAGCTTCTCGAAAAGCTCAGCTTCAACGGCACCTCGATCAAGAAAAGGAAGGGGCCCAGGAGACAGATCAGTCACAACCACGTGATCCTCAGAGCATGGCACCAACCCCCCGGGGCAGGCTATAAAACTCATTGATGAATAGTTTTGGAAAACTTTGGAAGAAAACATCCAATTAGGACGACCCGGACTATGATTCAGACCTGTGCTTATGGAATGGCAGAAGGCAACGCTAAGAACTGTCTGTGTTAGCAATGTTATAAAACTCATCAAGACTCGGTCGGAGGCGTCGATTCAGAGACATTGCAGTAAAATAGTCGAGGAGTCCCTGATGGATGAGGTATACGAGTTCGAAAGAGCAGAAGATTTCAACAATTATGACAGAAAAATGATTGAAGTTGCAGCTCGCCTTCACCTCACCTTTGGTCTAAAACAGGCGCCGGCGAAAGAGCCGGATCGATTACGGGAACGGGTTCACACTCTTCGAATGAATGCGAACTGTAGTGGATATGAAAATTAAGGGGGAAGGGAGCCAAAACAACAACTCACGGCTTATCCAATGGTCAGGGAGGCTGGAGTGAGAGGGGTCGAGTAAGAGGTCCGGGAAGGGGGGGTAGAGGAGGGGAGGTCCAAGCGCGCGGGGTGCATATCACGAACAATATTTCGTCTCAATGCAGGCAAAGTACTTAGTATGTAAGGTATTGAGTAGAATGCCAGGGCATATATGCCGGGAGGGGAGCAGAAAGAGGGTGGAGGGGGCCATGGTCTGATAGGGTGGGTGTTCTGGTTAGTTGTAACCAGATGATGCATTATTGAGGTTGTCGTTTTTTTGTGTTTTGCTTTATCGTCGGATCTGGGCTTGTATGACTTTCGAGATGACGTGTGTCTTGTTATGGTGGGCGAGAGAGCGGGATGAGAGGGTTGCTCTACCACATTAGCTTGTATTTGTTCGGTTCAGCTTGGCAAATAGCGAACATGAACATCATGCCACATGTGGTGTACCCGTCCGGGCATCATCCTGTACGATACTACCAGCCTACTGCTATCCATCCATTCCGTTGGGTGTACTGTAAAATAGATGTAAGCATGAATAAAAAACTTACGCCAGAGGTGAATACTTTGTCATCAACCAATCAGAATACCATCTAAGGTATCTTGATATTGAGAAGGGGTTTCATCAAGCACATACATCAGTATTCCTTCCAGGAACAAGTCATGCATCTTACCATCTTACCATCTCACCACCCTCACGATTCCCTCACCAGAACCGATTTGCGCCAACCCACATGAAGACTAGTGTCATCTTGTTTCATGTGGCTGGAAGTTTGCTGGAGATAGACATACTACTACATACAGTAGTAACTAGTATACTATGCCATGTATGTAGAGATGGGAAAGAAGTAGACAAGACAAGCCGTCCATGTCATGCCGAAGTTTGGATCCGGATCACATATGGGGGGTTGCTTCTTGCTGCTGGTTGTTATCCCGGCCGTGGCTGTCAGGAGATACAGTAGATAGGCAATTCTTACCTATCAGCTGGATACTTACTTACCTATACACATAGAATCCCCCTCTTCTATTACACTGCCTAGTATATTTATGTTTCTTTTTCCTTTCCTTTTCCTTTTCCTTTTCCTTTTCTTTTCTTCCTTGACTTTATTCTTTCTTTTTATCTGTTTTTGTTTTTCTGGAAGATCGTATACTTTGAATGGTAATGCACACTAAATAAAACGTGGTCTGGCTACCCGCGTTCGTGTATTCTTGATATACCTACCTAATACAGTTTAGGGCTATGAATGGCTAGCCTCAAGTGGATTAGGTAGTGAACTTAATCTAAGAAAGACCCCCTAATACCGCCCTAAGGCTTCCCTCCGCTTCTAGCTTTGAGCTTGTGTGCTAGTAGACCCGAAAGACTCCACAATCAATATTGCTACACAACCAAAACCCCACCAGAACCCACCGGAACCCAAGAGTCTAGTACCCCTAACCTGCTTAGGTACACTGCAGTACCCCTATACTTAGTAGATACCCCCCTATCCATAGCGTGATGTGCCTAGTCTAGCTAGTCCTACCCTAACTTAGCGTAGTCGCCCAACTGGGTAATAGTGCCTGTTTTGTACCCTGGACCGTCCTGATACCGTCCTGGTGCAGGACTGCTGCACTGGTGTGGAAATCGACTCATCTGGGTATCCCGCCTTTATTTTATTTTATTTTATTTTTGTTTTGTTTCAGCAGCAATCCCACCAGCACGACCCATCGTTCCAATCGGCCTGCATCACCCAATCTCCAATCTCCAATCTGCTTCTGCTGCTGCTTCTGCTGCTCTGCTCCGCTCCGCTCCTTGTCGTCTCGTCTCGTCGGCGATAATACGCACAGGTCCATTGACGGGTTCCTACATATCGTTCCCGACTACCGATTCCTGAATCCGACACCTCGAATCCTAATTGTACTCTACCTCCTCCACTTAACCCTCCGCATCTATGTCGCCGGTCTATACAAACCAGTAGTATTACGGGGCGCATTGATTCGTTGTAAGGACCTCCATCAGTATCGGCTCCAATGTCTCCCATCAGCCTTGGACCCCTGAACTGCCTCCTCTGCTTCCGGATCGCAAACCAGCTTGTCAACTTTCCCGAGACCTCATAGAGCCTCTCGATTGTCCACGAATCCCACCAATCCAATCCATCCAGTCTTGTCCAGATTCAATCGGCCGTCCTGGCTCAATCAGCCTTAGATTTCCCACCCCGCGTCGACGTGGGTCACCATCGCGTACCAGCATGGCATTGAATGGGTTGGACGACGTCAAGGTTAGAGAAGCCTATGACGTCGCCAATGGTGAACCTGGTGGATGGTAAGAGATCGTCCCGTCCCTCGTTTCTTCGTATTTCCCGCTTCTCGTTTCCCGTTTCCTAGCATCGTCTTCTTTAGCCGGACATATAGTAGTATATATGGGCGGGAGAGGGTTTACTGTCGCTGTCGTTATCGCTTGTCTTTCTCTTTAGCCGCAGTACTTCCTAGACCAAGTCCCTGCCCATTCGCCATCGCTCTCAATACGCTGACGCGCGGCTCCTGGTACAGGTTCCTTCTCAAATATGCGAGTCGCGATGAAGTCGAGATCCTCGACACTGGCACTGGCGGCATTTCCGACATCCGCACCGCTATTGCGGAATACACCGAGCCCTCCCCCCTTTACGGCTTCTTGCGATACAGGCGGAGAAGCGTGATTATAAAATATATTCCCGAGAATTGTTCGAGGCTCATTCAAGGTATGTGATTCGTTGTCATGTTCATTCCAACTTGAGAGGGATAGTCTGCTAACAATGCGTGTTTTTGCTACATTTTTCCAGCTCGCGCAGCAGTCCACTTCAACGCAATTTGCGACCAATTCATTCACAATACCACCTTCGAGATTACCGATGCGAAAGAATTGAAGGATAGTAAACTTTCGGCAGCTTGCTCCCTTCATGCCGCCTCCGGGTCTTCGTCCTCTTCGAACAGTTCGTTGCGTAGGCGAAGGTTGAATGAGATAGCAGAGGAAGAAGAAGAGGAGGAGAGGGAAAGAAAGCGACAGTCAGTTCTAAAGGAAGAGGACCGTCCAGCTTCGTCCATCTACTCGGATGTCCCCATCTCCCCTTCGCCACGCGACCCGCCGGTTGTCCTGGACCGTCTACAAATCACAGACCCCTCTGAAACCACCTTTGCTTCTACCAAGAACCTTCCAGATTTCACCGGAGCTCGTGTACCCACTTCACCTACCAAATCTGAATCCGGCCGCCGTTTATCCTCGCAGTCAGCTCGTCATGAAGTATATAGCTCCGCCTCCTATACTCAAGGGAGAAAAATCAAGCTCGGCCCACGACCCTCCTTAGATGCCCACAAGCGACCTCCCACCACAGAAAACTTCCGTCCCATCGCCGCACTCCCTGCTGGATTTAAGTTCTTCAAAGGATCGAAGAAGGGTAAGTCGCAGGAGCAGGGACAAACCGAACAGGCGCAGCACGTAGCCCCAGCCAATGTGACGGCTCTCGGGTCACTATTACTATCCACAGACGATCAACTCCCCCCGCGCCCTGCTACAAGCTCCGGGGCATCTATCAAGTCTACGGCTCCTTCAGTAACACCAGTTCGAGAAGGCAAAATGACACCTGAAAAGGCCCGTCTAATGAAGGCTATGAAGCTTCGGGAGAAGAAAATGCAGGATGCCAAGGCAGAATTATCATCCCCAACTAAATATAAATCTGTAGACAATACCGCCGAAGCAGTGCCCAATGCCGAATCTGATAAGTCGCCACCCTTCCAAGCTGACAGCACTAGTCCTACCCGCTCAGCTGTCGATTCCTCTGTTGGCTTGCCAATTTCCACGGCCACAAAACCTGAGGCTCATTCTAGGGACGCTGTCTTAGACTCACACCCCTCCTCCCCCGGTGCTGCCTCATCTACAGGTATTGATGATTCTACCAAAGCGTCTTCGTTGTCCGATTTGACCGACGAGACGATTCAAGCATCTAAAGAACCCGTGCAAGATAACTATGAAGAGGTCAAAAAGGATGCGGCAGAATTCTCAGACATGCAGAAAATCATCAGGACGGAGCTTGCCAATACGTCACAGTCTAAAACCATAGACGCCGATGTTTCAGATGATCAGCCTACAAAAGGTGCTGGGAAATTTGTTCAAATTCCAGGCAACGACACAAACATTTCTGAACCCATGGAGGCCATGATTAGAAAGTCGATAGAACCCAATGATTTTGCCCCCAATGTTGACTCTAGAGCAACTTCGCAAGAAGACAAGAGTCTCGAGAAGTACCTTCGTAAAGTGCCCGCTAACTTAGCAGGAAGTGCCGGAATCGACGAAGACCCATCTAACATTACCGGCCCGCCTCAAGCTAGCGACCAGTCTGGCGGTGAGTTGGGAGGCAAGGAGAACGTCTCCATAGAACAGCTAGGGGTTCCTCCATCCACATCCACTTCTAACGCGGCCAAGTCCCCTACTTCACCAATATCATCAACAGCCCCGAGTCTCAAATCGAAATTCTCCAGAAAAGACGTTGCTGTCCCCACAGAGTCTACACTTCCTACTCTCGACAAGACCGTTGCCATCTCTCCAGCCGCCGATTACGAATTACCAAAACCAGACGTGCCATTAAAGAACGGGCCCGAAATCTTATTGGCTTCCCCCCCGAACCCTCCCAAACAAAAGACTATAGTCAATCGAATCTGCACTGATTTGCCAGCCAAAGGTGCCTCTCACATCGAACCTTCCGATCCTTTAGACGACGATGCCTTGATGGACGAGCTGCAGACTGCTACCGTGCAAGAAGCAAAACCGATGCTCGTGTCCAAATCGCCCATCACTCCTGTCTTCCCGAGTCCGAGTAGCCCAAGAAAGGATCCGCGTTTACCTCGTGCTGCATCGAACCCCATGCGTAGTTCACTCCTCATGCCTGTGGAAATGTCTCATGGAAACGCTCCTAGGAGTGTATCATCGGGTGCCCCTGCGTTTTTGAATAACCTCACTCGTAATCCCTCCAATGCAAGCATACAGTCTAAGAAGGGCAACGTGGGGTCGAGCATTTCACAGCGTATCAAGGCTTTAGAGGCACTCTCTGGTGGTCCGAACGATGACCGGCCCCGGCCGACGACGCCGTCCTCTACTTTTTTCACGGTCCGAAAGCAAGGCACAAGGGAGCCATCGAAATCTCCCTCCGTCGTCGATCGTGCGAGTTCTATCACACAACAGCCCCCAACGCCTGAGCGTTCTCGAGAACCGACTCCCGAGGCGCCAAGTTCGAAGCGGGAGAGGTCTGGCTCGGTAGCTAGTAGATTGACCATGTTTGAGGGACAGAACGCACCTCGCGGACGGCCCGAGTCGATCCAAGTCACGGCTCGTATTATTCGTGGCGCAACCTCGCCATTTGCCAACTTGTCAAATTCATCCAGGAAGCTTGGTGAAACGGCGCCTGCGGAGTTGAGACAATCTACATTGTTAGTAGATATTCACAGGGCGCAGTCCGTTGCTCCTCAACCTCTCTCAGAACGGCCTCCAGTTGCCGAACGTCCGAAAACGAGTGTTCCGGAGCTACAAGACCAAAAGCCAGGCTCCGAGATCGTCGACAAACAGGCTAAACGACGGTCGTCTATGAGTCTCATGAAGAATTTTATCAAGGAGCATTCTCCGCTAAGCAACAAGTCCACCGAGCAGCTCACAGCCACATCGCCTGCCCCTACATCGCTTAAATCCCCCAGTCGCCCACCCTCAGTCCACCAAACCTCTTCCAGCTTCGTACGACGCCTATCGACTTCAAGTCGCCGGTCATCTTTCAATCAGGAGGGAGACAATGCCTCCATGTCGGCGGCTACTAGGTCTTCGTCTCGTGTCAGCGATAGTGGGTCTGCCGAGGACGACAAGTCTTTAAGTGACAAGAAATCCAAGAACCGCACATCGCGATTCATGCGGCGGCTGTCCAACTCGTTTGGCGGAGCTCGCAAGAGCGGCAGCGCGACCATCTCGCCTACGGTGACGGAAGAAGACGCGGACCAACTGGAGAAGGTATCGATGCTCACCAAGCAGCAAGTGGCATCGCCGACCATTGTGGCTTTCATGGGCGACGTCAACGTGCAGTTCCCTGACAATCTACTGTGGAAGCGTCGCAGTATGTGCCTCGATGCGCAGGGCTTCCTCTTCCTCAGCACGGTCCAAGGCGGCGCCAAGAAGGGGAAAGAGACGACGGGAACCAAGCGCTTCCACCTCGGTGACTTCCGCAGACCATATATTCCAGACGTAGAGGTTCAAGAATTACCCAACAGCGTCGTGTTGGATTTTTTGGAGGGGTCAAGCTTGCAGATCGCTTGCGGTGATCGCGCAGGCCAGCAAAACGTCTTGCGCAGTATGTATTCTTCCCGGTCCCGTCTTATCAGTGCCCAGCTAACATGATGATAGCTCTCCAAGAGGCACATCAGAGTCATGCCGCCAGCAATTAAGCAGGCGTCTATTTTCACGACTTAGACCACCTTTCTCGTCCTCCTCACTCACGACAGATACCCCCACCACGTCTTTCTTCTCATTACTATGCCTTCGCGACAGCCATACTGCATTCTCATTTGTGTTAACCTAAACTCATGCACTTCACCACGCCAATTTTTTTATGGGAGGCGAACAGGGGGGAAAATGGCCCTAATCTGGTAGATGATGGGTATATCTGCTTGACAGCATGTAATTTTTATTTTATTTTATTTTTCCCCCTTCTTTCTCAATGCCCTCGCAAGGGATTTTTCTTTCTTTTTTTTTATTCTTTTTTTTTTTTATCTTTTCGAGTCGAAATGTGATACCACCCAGTCTCGTTAGGGTCGAGTAAGGTTCGATACTACGAAAGCCGCACGACTCGTGTGATTCTAGCCTACTTTAATTACACGTGGATGGAAAATGGGAGGGCGCTTGCTCACCGCCAGAGGGTGGAGTGTATGTAAGAGTGATCTGAGAAGCTGGTTGAGGAAGATTCTGTATATAATTGAATAATAGATGTCAAATGCCGTACTTGGCGCGTCTAAGGAACCTATGGGACGACGGGGCTCTCTTGACGGCAGACTTCGGTACTCTGTGCATCATTTATGTACCTACACGTAGGTATCTACTGTACATTGTACATGGACACCTAATAAGAGGCAGGTATGGATTATTAGATTCACTCCAAGCGTTGTATTGTGGTATGGTGTCATATATCTAGCATAGCTTTGTTCAGTGTATGTGCCTAATTGTCGAAGCCTCATTAGGTAATTATGCAATCATACCTTACAGTACAGCAGGTACCAGGTACTACTAGGTAGACCAAAAAGTGCCATGACATCCATGATGAAGTAAGAGCATATACAATAATATTATGCTAAGTGAACAATAAGGTAGCATTAGGTACCGTAGGTGGACTCTACGGCACCGGGTCGTAGTAGAAGAGACTTGAGTGCAGGGACAAAGAACAAAACCCCCACGTTCGAAAGCGCACAGTGGAAAGTGTGTCTTTGTTTTCACTGTGGGAGCCTAAAAGCTAAAAAGAATAGAGTTCGGATGACGTCGAGGCACACAGCCAATCAGGACAATGCAACTCTCTGCCTTAGTGTACCTCAAATGCGTCGAGGCCTAAAGAAAACCTTGTCGACTACAAAGTACGCTATTTCAGGTCGTTTATTTATCGATTCGTTCATTTGTTTATTCACAAGGTTCGCATCATGCATTTATATCTACCTCATTTTTTTCCAGTTCCAGTTCGAGTTCGAGTTTGATTTCGAGTTCCAGCTAAGTTCTCTCCTTTTATCCTGCATCAATTAATTATTTTACCCACCTAGTATACTATACATCCCATCTTATTCTCCCTCGGCACCTACCCGTTTCGGCAACGTACAGTACCACGCACGGTAGTTTGGGATTTCGTATATCACTCAGTAGTACACGTCCACTACGACTACCTATAATACCCTCTCTATAACATCCATCCGGCTTTCCCACGGATGCTGTGACGGGATCCTCACTTTCAACCCCGCCTCAGAGAACTGACTGTTTCGCTTTAATTACGTCAGACGAACACCAAAAAGAAGAGAGCGCGCAAAACAAACCACGACAAAACAAAGGAAACGACAACAACAAGAACAACTTTTCATCCCGCCTGTTAGTTTCATTTTGGTCATATTACCTCTCTGTGCATTACTCGCCGCACCATCTGCAAAACCCCGCATCGTCGTTATATACCCCTACAGGGATCGCATCGCATCGCATCGGACATTCGTCGGCTTGTGTGTGCGCATCGCCACCATGACGAGCGATATTCGCGCCGAGTCCATGCCTACGCCTTCGCCGTCGAGAGCGCCGGATTGGTATCGCGGGGGCATACAGACGTTGTTATCAACCTCAAATTCACATCATTTCTCATATTCACCCTCACCCTCACTCTCACCTTCACAATCACATCAACCTTCGCATTCACAACAGCCACATGAGTCATCCCCACTATACCGCAGCTCATCCATCTCATCACTATCGTCGGCCTATTCGGATTGTAGCAACAAGTCATCCTCCAGTACTGACTCATCGTCGCCTGATGAGGGGTATCCTATTATTTCGATACTGAAGAAACCGCGGCAGCGATTTCGGAACGAGGGCGCGCAACAATATCTCAGTAACTCTAATCACGCACACGACGGCGGCGATTGGACACCCGGCCATAGAAATCACGATGAAGGAGACAGTAATATCGACGAGCAGACGGAGAGACAAGAAGGAGAAAATGACGACGACGATTGCTGGGAGGACGAAGAAAGCGATTGTGACATCGTTTTCGAGAGGCACGTAACCTTTAACGACCCCCTAGCCACAGATCTCGTCAGCGGCAGCCCGGTATTGCCGTCTCTGCGGTCCCGGACCGAGTGGACCGCGCTGAGAGCCAGGGCCTGTCTCGAGAGGATGAGGGTGGCATGGAAAAGCCAAGTAGGCGAGGAGGAAGACGAAGAAGAAGAGGGAGAGGAAGAAAAACAAAATGGTGATGAGGAAACAAACCACATCCCGCTGGACGGGATCACATTGGCCGAAGAGTTGGAAAGCCACGGTTTCTTGGGTGAGGGAGATTTTGAGATTGTACGAGTAGAGTCGAAGGCGGGGAATGGGAATGTACACATGATGCGCGAGCACAACGTCGAAAGACAGGAAGAGAGCTGGAAAGGAGATGGAGGGAAAGAAGAGAGAAGAACAGATGCGGATGTAGAAGACTTGGTCCACGAGCTCGTGGAGAAGGCTGTATGTCTCGCGGAGCGAAATGAATAACGATAACGACAACAATGAGCAATAAACATTTCAAAGAACCACAGCTGCAGCCACGGCAACGCGGGACGAAGCCGAGGAGACGAGACTAGATCTAAAAGTGAGAAGTATTGCTTTTAAGCTCGATGGCGCTTGATGAAGGGGATAGAGTAGAGTAGAGTAAAGTAGAGTACTGTGAAGTGCAACAAAGAGAAGCATTGTGAAGCAACGGCGGAGGGAGAGGACTAGACGTGTTCACAAGTGATAGATGATGCAGGGGTTCCAGCTACAGAACGGCATCCCGGCCCCTTGAGAACCAAGCCGCTGTAAGACATTGAACATATAATACACGCGTCCTCAACTACCATCATCAGCATCTAGCTCCGCCGCCGCCGCTCTTGGACATATGCAACGCCTATCGTGGGGTTCATTTTCATTTGTATCGCACTCTGACGATCTAGGTTTTAGGAAGATAGACAGACATGTCAACCCGATCCCCGGCACCAGCCGGCAACGAATATTAGTTTAGACTTCAATTACCTTGTGCCTGAAAATGAACGTTGAGTCTCACAGTGTACGCCAAGTAGGTAGTAAGTAAGTAAGTAAGCAAGTGATAGATCTACCGCCGTACATTAAGTACTTTTACAAGCTTTTACAAGCTGTTAGCGTGCTTACAAGGCGCTAATGGGTTCTCTGCTCCTTCTAAGCTGCAGCGTACTTTAGCACATTAAAATGGCTTGGGGAGAATCACAGTTCGGATATATTGACCCTCCATTCAATAAGAATGCTCCGCGTCTTTTATTTTTTGTCTTCATTGCACCCAGCGACATCTGCCCCTCGGGAATGTATGGACTAGGGCTATCTCGACTACATTCGCGAAACAAGCATGCGAATTGATTTCCAGCCGTTTTATTAGATGGCAAAGTAAATAGGCTTGGGAATCTAGGTACTATACCTAAGGACACTTGTAATGTATTTATCTTTCCTTGGGGCTAAAAATGCAGTGCTGTTGCGGTTCGGGAGCGGTTTCTGCTGTAGCGGCGGCATGGCGGATTACCTAGTGCATCAAATGATAAAAATATCTACAATAACTCTTCTTCTTCAGGGCTAAAAATGCAGTGCTGTTTTTATTTCAGCGGTGACAGTTTTTGCTGCTGCGCCATGGCGGATTAACTAGTGCATCAAATGATAAAAATATCTACAATAACTCTTCTCCTTGAGGGCTAAAAATGCAGTGCTGAACTGCGCCACGCGATCTGAACATGCATGGTTTCTGCCTTCTCGCAAGGGTCTCAAGTATGCATGAAATGTGGAATATGTAGCCGTCATCTTGGGAAGCTTCATTCAACCAATCAAAACCCCGGTTATAGCATGCCATCGCCCTGTTTGGCAATTCAAAAAGCACAGTCGTCTTGTATTTTTAACCAGCCTAACTCAGCCCGAGACGAGTGGAAGGCCGTCCTTTTATCCAATTAGGTACTATCCAAGCGATGACATCACCATCATAACGACACCAACAATATCTATCGTCATCATCACACAACGTACTCTTTGTTATGAGCGGGTTGTACGATATCCTACTGCCCTGGTTAGGTCCAATACTGACGTATACTGTCGTCTAAGCTGTCGAACATGGTGTGTGGCGCGCAGGAACAAGACATTCAAGGAGAAAGGAGCAGCCACATGAGTTCACGCCGTTTACGTCCTCAAGCACCTATTTAACTCCTGCTACCGTCACCTTTCTCGCACATATAAATAATACAATCATAAAAATTAATCCAAGAACCTAAAACACTTCAAGTCTAGCAGATATTCCTAGACTATTGTCAATCATCGACCTACTCCAAACTAGACCTCAACCGACCTGCTAAACCTTCCGCAAAATGGGCGTAACATCCGGAGTCGCGCACTTCTTTGAGTCGATAGGGGAGATGCTACAGGGGATACTGGCCGCCATCGTAGCCACTTTCAAATTCGTGCTCGGTAGCATCGTAGATGTATTCAGGGGCTTCGTGAATTTCGTTGAGGGCACGCTCGGTTTCGCATTCCGTAAGTTATACTGACTGCCTGCACTTATTCCCCACTCCCACTCTTTAACCCTATTCTCTACTACGACCCACAATAATCCACGTCTCTCCGATATTTCCTCCTCTGAAAATCTGCGACTAACTCTATCCTCCTATCCTAGACAATTTCTTCATCCTTGGGACCTTGGCGGCTGCTGTGCTGGGGTACAAGTTATATACGCAGCAGCAGCGCAAGGGCGCGGCGGGCACGATCAAGAGCTAGTTTGAACAACTCGCTTTTACCCCTTTATCAGTTTGCGTTGCTTATGCAATCTTGTATTTCCTTGTCTTACCTCACTCTGCCCTGCCTTACCTAACATATCCCACATCGCAATCACAACACCTTCCAATGGCTTGAGACAAGCCCCCTTCATCAAACAAGATATCAACTTTCCTCGATTGATTTTATTTTATGAGTATAAAGTCGGAACGGGATAATGAACAGGATAGAGCAGGACTACCGAACCCGTAATCATTTAGTTTCATTTTTCTTTCCTCTCAACACCGCACAATCTGATCCAAACGGGATCTGTAATCAACCCTGTATAATATATCACACAATAATAAGAAACAATAGAAATGAATACCGAATGCGATTTCCTGGGTTGTTCTACAGGGTTTAGAGACCCACCACACAACTTCCCTCCTACACTACTATAATTTAAAGGCACACCCGACTCGATTACGCTGCAAAATCGCCTACCTACCCACTTCACTACAATATTTGCGTTGCTTTAAGAACTGGCGTTGCTGTATATATTTGCTTTTGTTACTGCGTTGTTTTGCTTTTTTAATATTTAGCCGGGCAGTTCTAGGCTAGCTTTCGAGGCCTTCCCATCCCGAATTCGCAGCTACCTTGTTAGCACCGGCCGCGTACCGAAAGCTAGCCGAAAACGCTCACGCTCCCCCAATACAAGTACTATATACCCTACCGCATGTGTGTGTGCCCTATGTGTGATGTAGAATACCTTTTTATTTCATTCATTCTAGTGATACCCGTAAAACTACCCGTTATCCATAACCACATAACCCAATGAGACCTTTATAAGCAACACCACACACTAACTAAGTAGTGCATTCAATAATTTGATACATTCCCACACGTAGGACAAGCCCTCGCGCCCCCAACCTCCTTGCCACGGCGTCGTCCAGGCAGCGCAAGGCTAGGATTGAGCAATCGTATTTCCTTGCCGACCCCCTTGTCCTTCGCGGCATCTTTATCGTCATCTCTGCCCGGCTGGTAAAGATCGAGAAACTCCATCGACTGCGCAGGCGGCGTCCGCGCCCGAAGCCAGACAGCGTCTGTCCGGGGCGGGGGGCAGCGTTTCGGGGGACATACGGGCCTGTCCTCCGCCTTTTCTATGGGCTCCACATCCACATTAACCCTTCCGCTCTCCATCTCCCTGAGCAGTTGCTCACAGCTCGCGTCGCTAGTATCACTCTCGCCGCCCTCGACGGTCTTATCCCAGGCCACGCTCTTCCCTTTTCCTCTCCCGTTCCCGCTGCTTTTGTAGATTCCGTGTAACCGGTCGTTCTTGCGATTACTAGTGCTATTCTCATTCGAATCCGCATTTATACTCGCGACGGCGGCAGACACAGCACGACACTCATCCCCATCCTTCACTTTCGGATCTAGACGTTCCTGCGAGCCGCTCGCCGAACGTCTAGCAGAAGGCCGGCGAAGCGGCTCGTCAGCCACGACCGACGGCCGCTTATACGGCGTCAGCGGGGGGATCTGATATCCATGTTCGATTTCGTATTCACTGTCGAATTCGTTGACGGGAGACGCGAGGTTCGGCGGCGAGTCAGGTCTCTTGGTATCCCCTTGGCTATCCCCGTCGCTGTCACAGTCGAATTCGACCCGATCCGGGAATTGCGGGTCGTTGCGTCCCTGTGAATGGAGTGGTGGGGATGGAGACGGAGGTGGTGATTGGTACTTTAAACCCGGAGGTGGACGTGCACGGGGACGAACTATTTCCATCCCGTCCTTGTTCCCGCTGTCATTCTTGTTCCCATTCTTTTCATTTTCCAGTTTGTCCGTCGGTTTGACTACACATTCATCCGCCCGCGCATTCCCATCATCAGTACACGGCCTCGAGAATGCCTCAGCGGGCGGAAAATGCACATCAAGCACGGAGCGAGGGGACCAAGTCCGCCCACAGTCGTCCTTCCCTGTATCCCTCTGGTTGCGACCAGGCAGAAGCCGCATCCAATTAGGCAGGGGTTTGGCAGGGCTCGGTTTGAAAGCCGGGGCATTGATGGGGTCGAAGATAGAAACGTACAGCGCCGCGTGTTGAGGAACGAGACACTCGAGTTCGGCGAAGCGGGGGTCTCTGGATCGGCGGTAATGCAATCTTGCGATGGTCTCATCATCTTCTTCCCCGTTTCCTTTCCCTCGTTTTTCATCCACGCTGCATGAAGACTCGGCAGGAGAAGGGGGCGGGGAAACGTCCGGCGGGGGCGATACCAAGTCCATGGAACTATCGCCACCGACTAGACTCTGACGCGCTGTGATGTTGCCAGGAGCCCGGTTTACGTCCTTGTTTTGGCCTTGGGTTTTCCACCTCAGCCGACTCAGACCCGCGTCCGCGACATCGATTCTCCGCAGGGCTTTTTTGAGGAGGGCATCGCGGTCGTCGTTTTCGCAAGCGACAGCACAATTGACGCACATCGGGACTTCAAGGATATGTCTCCCCTCTCTTTCCGTTCCCATCTCCACTCCACCCCCATCCCAATTCTCCTCAAACAACTCCCTAACCCCGGGCGCCGTAACAACGGCCTTATTCCCACAGAACAAACAGCCGTAGCAAGCGCGATGCCAGAAGCACCAGCCCAGACTGACGCATTCGTCGCCGCGGCACACGACCTCGCCGCAGACCCAGCAGACGGCGAGGTCCATTAATCCGCGCAGACATCGATCGCAGGTCAGACGCGCCTCGCGGCCGAGGAAGTGCGGCGGGCCGCGGGATAGATTCCAGCAGAACGTGCATGTGAAGAGGGTATGACGGTGTGGCATGGTCTCGTAGCCCGGGTCGATAACGTAAAGATAGCTCGGTACGGTAGGTAAGGACGGTTCAGGTGAAATAAAGATATAGATATCGATCTGTATGAAAGATGTAGCATGTAGGTAGGACGTAGGATGGGTGTTAGAAGACGACGCTCTAAGAGAGTGATGAGATGTCGACATGCTTTGGTTCGAGGGTTCTGGCAGTTACCTTAGCCACGACTATTCTCGGGTAGATCTCTCGGACGGCTCCTTCGTATTCCTAAACTACACCCACTGGAAAAATTAGGTTATACGTCTGAGTATGACGATGTACTTGATTAAGCACCCACGACCTGCTAACCAAGATTCCACACGGCGAAGGAACAGTCAGCTGGGGGCGTCCATATTTGAACATCATAAGCAGTTTCTTCACCTACCTCATGGCCCTCTGGGCGCTCTGGGAACGATAGGGGTATAGTTGTTCAGTAGTAGAAACCCACACTCATATCACTACCTCAATCATGCCTAGTCAAAACCAAGCCGTCCGATAGCAACAACACACTAATAGCACCAACACGCACATGAACAGCGACAAGTCAAGTAAGCAACCGAGATCAGTATCGAATTGAGAATATCAGAATTATACACAGGACCATCTATCCCGATTCGGTCCAGAAAACAGGCCTGTCTGTCTCTTAAAGCATATTTGCATTCGTCTCATCATACCAACAAAACGCCATGTACCGTGCAAACGCCTCATACCCGCCTGCCAGATGATCCATTTCCGTATCCGTGAAACCAATTTGTTCTCTTTTCCAGTCATACAGAACCATATTCGTCGCGAAACATGGTCCTTATCAACACCAACATTAACATAAACAACGAAGTAACCGCACAGGCCCCGATGCCGACCATCATGGCAGCGGGTGCCCGCGGTGTATGGATTGAAATATGTACCCATAGGCTACCGAGTCTTCTTTGAGAACACAGTTCATCAAAGCTCTTCTGTACAGTGCCACTCTCTGCAGAGTTGGCGATCAGTTATGACGAGCATCATAACTTTATCAAAACGTGAAATTCGCATCCCATAGCGGCACAACGTCCAAATCCTCAACAGTTTGCGATGTGACCGTGCGGGAGCGTAACCGACTACTTACGGATCTTGGGCTGAGCAAGCATCTGTAGTCTGCTTAGACTTAAACCACCCGTCTTCTTCTTCTGCGGACTAGGGGTCTGAGGGGTGGAGCTGATTGCCCTCTTGGTTGGGGATGCCTTGCTGAGAAGTCGAGGAGCTACTAGAGCGTGTCCTTCGGCCGCCGGTGGGTTTTTGCGCAGCTTCTTCATGCCTCGCTTGGCCCCCTCATCGTCGACATCCTCGTCTTCATCTGAACTGGCTCTATGTCGCTTCTTGTTAGTCATGCCGTGAGGAATGCTATTGCGCCGAAGCGGGTCTTTGTTCTCTTTGTTGGGCGATGCCTCCGAGGTTTGCGGAAAGCTACCGGGCATGCGGGTGGACGAGGCCGTCGATTTACGAACGTGTCGAAGACTAGCCTGGCCGGCAGCCGAGCCAAATCCCTTTGATGGGCTGTTGTCAAAGCAAATGGTGTGATCGCTGCGAAATGTGAAGGTACCAGGAGCAGATTCGTGGGGAGGGTCAGGTTTGTCTCTATCAGCCCCATAAGCTGAGAGATCAGGATATTTGACCTCGCCCGTAGTGGAACCTGCTTTGCCACTAGCAACAAATTTAGGAGCCGGCAGCGCAGACAGTTTCTTAGATAGCGGGATACTGGGCTTGACAGGTGAGGGTGATTCCTGGGCTATGGCAGCCTGCTTTGTGTCTGGTGTAAAGTCGACGTGGCGGTCATGTTTGCGTCCAGGGGTTGTGAGGGGAACGGTAGGGAACATCTTTTCCGTTAGGCCAAGCCGGCTAGGTGTTTTTGGCGCAAACGAAGAGGGCTGCGGAATGGCAGACTTGACCTTAGTTTTTGTTTCACTTGCTTGACGTTTTAGGATCGACCTGATTCTACCAAATCGACCGGGTGTCTCGACCTGCGTAGGAACTTTGATACTTTCGGCGCCCAAGTTATTTGATGTACCCCACATCTTCAAGCCTCCGAATCCCTTCTTGCTGGGTGACCGAGCTAGCCCAAGATCTGTCTTGCTGGGCGATTTGAGTAGTGACTTTCCTACTTTAGCGGAGAAGCTATTGCTCCTCTGAAGGTCTGGCTGGCTAGGTGATTGAACCAGACTGATAGTTGGTGTCTTTATTCCACTTATAGAGGTATTGCGAACCAATGCTGACCTGCTCGGAGTCGCTAGGCTGCCAAGTGTATGCGAACGGGGGATGCCCGTGCGCAGAGAATCATTGCCGCTGCTCTTGGGTCGTGGAATTGAGGTTCCGTCTCGGGACACGGGACGAAGCGTGGATGCATCGTCCTCGATACGTTGACGAATGCGCTTTGAGGGGTGATCGGGTGCCTCGCGATTCTTATCCGGAGATCTCGCAAGTGGGCGAGGAAGAGTCTTGGGGCGAGCCGAGTCGGGCTCATCGAGGTTAGCCTTGGACTGACTCCGCTTGATACCTGGTTTAAGCGGAGTGATTGGGTTGGCTGGAGCGTTTGCCTTGACGGGAGTGAAGCGACCTGGGGCAGCACGGAACGAAGAAGCATGTCCTTCGATAGAGTCCATCTTCTTGAACTCAGCCAGATGGGCGGCACTGAAACGACCGGATTTTCCTTTGGCTGCTGCGATCTTGCGGCCTTCTGCGGATTCCTGTTCTTCGGCGCGCTCACGGGCACGCTCTGCGGCTAACTGTACCTTGATCTTGGCGGCCTCGTCACGGAGAGAATCCATCAATTTTCTGGCCTCGGGTCCAAGTCCCTGTTCGCTACCATGTTGAACATATCGAAAAGTGAAGCCAGAGGAGGGAGCTGGGGTCTTGGAAGGGGTGTTCTGGATCAGATTTTGCATAGGCGTCTGGTTGTAGTCGATGTCGGTGAAGCCATTCCTCAAACCGGAGGAGGGTGGGGCCATGGTCTGATGGACTTTGCTGGGATGCATCTCGGAGATGGCAAGCTTGAGCGGCGCGGCGGCTGACGGCGTAGCCGGGTTGGGCACAGGGGAAGACATGATTTTGTTGTGTTTGTCCTTGTTGTCGACGCTGCGAGAAGGTGTTTCATGGGCGGGGTTGGAGGTCTCGTTGATTTCGATAACCGATGCTAATTGCTGTGGCGCAGGGGAGTCATTGTTCCTCTATTTGTCGGGTTGGTTATGTCAGTCGGCCTCGGGCATATAAACAATGCGGCAGAATTTTCACCCACGGGTCGGATGTGGTCGAATAGGGATGAATAGCGGCGGAAAGATGGAGAGAGGTGGTGAAGATAGGCGCGTGCGCGTGTATTCGGGGTTTGTTTACGTACCTTGGAAGCCGAGGCAATGCGCGCCGAACGGCGGCAGCGAGGCGACATGGTTGAATTAGCGGTGTCAAAAACTGTAGTCAAGTGTGTGTGTGGGTAATGCTGTAGATGTTGTTGTGGTTATGGTTTGTGACTATGGGTGTCGATGGTAGTGTTGGTGCGTGTTGATGCTAATTGACGATGATGGGATCGATCAAGACAGTTTGTGGAGAGGGGGGATTATATTAGAGCAAGTAAGGGAAACCTAGTCAGTAAAGAAAGTCCCCAGAAAACCTGGGGGAAGAGGCGGAAGTGGAATGTGATGTCACGGAGACACGCAACGTCAGATGGTTCGATGAAGAGATTGGGTCTTGTTTGGATATTTTTTTAGTCAACAAAAAAGTGGGTGAGACTTGGGTGGGTACCTACCCGGGGTACCTGAGTACACTACTAGATAGTGTTCCGGGTACTGTTGTAGGTACTGTCTGGCGGGTGATAGTGGACCGTTTCTTGGGAGACGACAGCTGAAAGGGGAAATAAACAATAAATCCAGGTACACCTATGAATGGTACTGAATGGTGACGAAATGTGGCCTCTGCGCCCCTCTGATCTGCCTACCTACCTACACCTACACAATGGAATCTGATGTACAATACCCTGTTGTTAGTCAGGTGACTGAGGAGCTACATTTATGTACACATTATTTACTTATTCAAAGGGAAACGGTCCTCAAAACTGTTCCAAAGTTTTAACCGCTTCCATAGAACTAGAGTGCCCCGCCACCTAATAGGAGCGGTAAAAAGCGGCGGGCTTCGTTTACTGTCGACGACTACAGGTTAAGCCAATTGGCCACCGTTTCAGTTGTTGTAGCATTAGTATTGCCAACCTCGTCTCTCATTTCGTAAAATAATAAGTTTTTTATTATATTTTATTATAAACAAGTAATTATCTCTATCTTATAACCATTCCTTTTAAGTCTTATAGCTATTAAAACCCGCTCTAAGCCAACATAGCCTTGAGAACCTTGACCTGCTCCAGAACACGTGCCCGGCTAGTACCACCCTTAGCCGATCTCATCTCAACGCTTGTCTCATAGTTAAACGTATCCAAAACATCCTCCATGAATCGGCCATCAATGGCCTGCAGTTGCTCGAGTGAGAGCTCATTCATCGGGACACCTAGCTCCTCGCTCTTAGCTACACATCGCCCAGAGATGTGGTGCGTCTCACGAAAGGGTACACCCTTTCGGACAAGGTAATCAGCAAGATCAGTAGCCAGCATAAATGGATCTAGGGCAGCCCTCATCCGGTCCGGCCTAATAGTGAGGGTAGAGAGGATGCCATTTGCGATCTGAACACTATCAGAGATAGTCTTCACATGATCTAACATAGGTTCCCAACTCTCCTGGAGATCCTTGTTATACGTACTGGATAGGCCTTTCTGGGTCATCATAGGCCCAAGACCATCTGGATTCTTCTTCTGGGGCATTAGAGAGCTTCCAGTAGAATAAGCATCAGCAATAGAAATAAAGCTGAACTCTGTGGAGGAATAGAGGATAAGATCCTCAGGCCATCGAGAAATATGCTGCATAAACATGCTGCCCCATTGTAGGAATTCAGTAACGAAATCCCTATCAGCAACAGCATTCATGGAGTTCCATAAGAGGCCTTCGAAGCCCAGCTCCTCAGCCATCATATCGCGGTCAATATTGAAGCCATTGCCGGCAAGAGCACCAGAACCAAGAGGGCTCCTGTTCACACGCTTCAAAAGCTCGCGCAGCCGCTCAAGATCGCTCACAAAGTTAAAGCCAAATGATAACAGATGCTGTGACCACATGACCACCATGGCCCGTTGGAGATGAGTATATCCAGGCATGAGAATACCGCTATCAAGGTCAGAAGGGTTACTAAGTTAGGTTGTAATCAGACTTACACCTCGGCCTCAGCGCGGGCGGCAATAACCTCAATGAAGGCAACCAATTGGCTCTCGATCTCCCGAATCTGGTCGCGAAGCCACATACGCATATCACAGACAACCTGCTCATTGCGGCTGCGGCCCGTATGCAGTTTGCCAGCGATGTCCTTCCCAATGATCTCACCGAGCCGGCGTTCATTGGCAATATGAATATCTTCATCATTGGGCATTATGATAAAAGCATCTGCCTCCCACTCCTTCTGAACCTCGCGGAGACCCCTCTCGATTTCGGCAAACTCGTCGTTAGAAATGATGCCAGACTTGGCATTTGCGCGGGCAAAGGCAATGCTGCCGAGGATATCTTCCTTATACAGGAACTTGTCGTATAGAATACTCGCATTGTATTTGAGCATGAGGGGATCGAGGCCGCCTGTCATTCCGAGGTCAGCATACTGCACTTGAAGCTTCCGTGAAAAACCAACAAAAACCAACCTGTGAAGCATGTTTTCCGCAGGTGCCTTTTCAGATGCCATAATGTGCTGACTGCGGGTTCGTGTATTGGAACTGAGTTCAATGCGTTTCAAAGAATCAATTGGCATCTATCGTGGTCAATTGATGCTTAACTAGGAAGAATTGAGGTCAAGCTTAGCAGTCACCTCTTTTGTGGCCGAAATCGGGGTCAGTCAGTCCCAACGTAGTCACGTACTGTGTGCGTCACGTGTATGAACAGTACAGGAAGAGGTGCAAAAGTGTAGCCAAGTATCCCTGTGCACAATTTCGGCACTGTGCATACATCTAACACACCCTGTGAGAAATGGTCAGTGCACGCGGGGTTTCATGGTGCATTTCTCATACTAGACTTTACCTTAGCTACAGATACACAGAGAACAACAACAACAACCTTTTTCTTCATCGAGAGAATTCCACTGTGTAAGGTCCCTAACCACCACAGGTAAAATTCCCATTCCAATTCGGGACAGTAAAACCTACCTCATAGGTACCTAGGTAGTAGGAAAGTACATACCGCATCCCCCTACCAATAAATCATACAAATAAAGATGAGCAAAAGCGAATATCCATATAGTGTACACAGGTAGGTACTCAAGAACTTGAGTACGTAAGTAGTCTACTTAGGTATACACTAGTACTACCCTATATAGGGTCCATCTCCAGCGTCACAGCAGTGGCAGCGGAAACTCCACACAAGGTACCTTGTCTTACACCAGTACCGCACTTTAGTAGGTACTTAGGTATAGCATCATATGTATGCATACATCCCTCCAGTCTACTACTATGTAGGTACTTAGTACACTCACTACCTTAGGTGCCTAAGTACTTAAGTTAAGAGGTAGCGTAGATACCTAGCACAATTGCTCTATTAAGAGGCATGTCTACTCTACGATGGCCCGCCACAAACCATTCTACATAGTAATTTGTTTCTGCTCTACTTTATCAAAGTGCAGTGCTCTGTCGCTTCGAGTTGAATTGTTTATTGTACAAGCAGTTGACTTAAGACAAATATGAACCGGAGTGAAACAAGGCATCATTACAGTCTCATGTACTTGCAACGGACCATCACAAGTCAAGACACAAGTCAAGGCATCCCGATATACACTAATATGCCCAGCACATGCAGTACAGCACAACACGTAAAGTAAGTACCTAGGTATGTGCGGTGGATTAGTCAGCAGCCCTCGGCAGCATGTAGATACTACACGGTACTGCACCGTCGATGCTGGGAGTGCGCTCTAATGACGTCCGAAGGGCGCACGCAGATGCAAGGATAATGATGGTGCCGTGAGCTCATTGGCCACTGCTGTTGCCCAACCATCTAATCGGGCAATGTCCAGCATCAGTGTCCAGCATCTTCGACATGTCGACGAGTCAAAGCCGTCATTTTAGAAGCACGGCACCCGAGGTGTCACATTCTCCATCCTGACTGCTATGTCGGCAGGAATGAGGAGAATCAGACTATATAAGAAGCCAACAGTATCCTCAAACAACAACGCATCACTACCACACGATAATATAATCAAGATATCATCAACTCGTCGGAGCCGACGCGGTTACTAACTAACCTCTCTCTAGCCGAGTCGCTTACATTACACAACATATATATATACCAAGCGAGAAAGAGAGAGAGACGGAGTGCGTGTGTGTTCATATCATATATCATATTTTTTCTTTCGCCGCCCGACAATTTATTTTACCAGACGCATAAACAACTCTTATCGTGCGAGCAGAAATGGCAGACATAAAGCCATACAAGATCGAAGTCAGCGAGTCACAGATCAAGGATCTAAAGACGAGACTCTCACTCGCCAGGTTCCCCGATGAGCTCGACAGTGCAGGATGGGACATGGGAGCCCCCCTCGCCGACGTCAAACGACTGACGAAGCACTGGGAGCAGTCCCACGACTGGAAGAAGGCCCAAGATGAGCTGAACAAGCTGCCTCACTTCATCACCAAGATCCAATGCGACGGCTTCGAACCGCTGGCAATCCACTTCATTCACATTCGCAGCAAGGTCAAGGGCGCTATCCCGCTGCTCTGGATTCACGGCTGGCCTGGTCATTTCTATGAAGGCATCAAGATCATGAAGCCTCTCACCGAAGGTGGCGACGGCGCCCAGCACCCCGCTTTTGACCTCGTTGTACCGTCGCTGCCCAACTTCGGCTTCTCTGAGGGCCCGCGGGAGCGCGGTTTTGCATTGGCACAGTATGCTGAAACCTTGAATAAGCTGATGTTGAAACTGGGCTATGACGAATACGTCACGCAAGGAGGTACACGGGCCTTCTCTACTCGAGTCAGAGTCCAGTGAAGTGTTTCTAACATACATCGCAGGTGACTGGGGCACTCACATAAGCCGCGCACTAGCACATTGCTTCCCAGGAAATTGCAAAGCAACGCATCTGAACATGGACTCAGCGAATCCGCCCGAGTTCTTCACGAACCCGTTACTAAAGATCCAGCATACCCTAATGCCGTATACCAAGCGGGAGCGGGAGGGGCAGAAGCGAACAGAGTGGTTCATGAAGGAAGGACGGGGCTACAATCTCGAGCAGTCGACAAAGCCTCAGACGCTAGGTTACGGGCTCGCGGACAGCCCGGTGGCCCTTTTATCATGGATTTACGAAAAGCTACACGACTGGACAGACAACTATCCGTGGACCGACGAAGAGGTGTGCACATGGGTGAGCATATACTGGTTCTCGACGGCCGGCCCAGCGGCAAGCGCGCGCATATACTACGAGAAAAACCACGACCCCCGCCCGGACCACCCCAACAGGACACGTCAGCCGGATTTGCGGAAATATTCCCCCGGCGTCAAGATTGGGTACAGTCATTTCCCCCAAGACTTGATGGTGCTGCCGAGCACGTGGGTGCGGACACTAGGCGACGTCGTCTTCGAGCGGGATCACGAGGATGGCGGACACTTCGCCTCGTGGGAGCGGCCTGATGAGATTGTCCGCGACCTTAGGGACATGTTTGGGAAAGGTGGGGGCGCTTTTGGTTGCGTTAAGGGGGCCACGGGCTATTCGCAATGAGTTCCGGATGAGTTCCGGTATACTCACCGATTTGTGTTTACTGTCTGTCATACGTTCGATTCCCAATTCCGACATGATGAATTTTGATGGACGCAGAGCCTCACGTTCTTCTTTACTTGCAGTATCTTGGAATGACTACATGCAATGTAGCTAGCCGATTGGTATCGGGGCGATTAAAATAGGAGAGCATGGATGAAGATTAATGTCCTTGTGTGAAGGATAAAAATGTATATGTACTCGACAAATCTATAGCCGAGTGCATCACTACACAGCAATGCAGAGCCAAGTATGAAAAGAAATATGTAATCTTGAAGACTGTTTCCAGAACTCAAAGTGTGGTTACATATTGTGCTTAATTTTTGGAGATGATTCAATATATATATATAATTACTGGCGCTATGAACAAAAATATAATTGCAACTCCATCAAAAACGCTTCAACGCGCGACACATCGAGAACCCTCAAACTTTCTAGATAGGATGCTGAATAATAAATTTCTCCATACTAGCCTTGCCGTCAAAAACGTCATTAATGGCCTGGATAGCAGCCTCAGCACCCTTCACGAGCCTGAGATTCGGAAACCGAAAACCGCGGCCGGGGGAAGCAAGCTGTTCCAGAGCCCACGCCATGATAACGTCGACGCGAGACTCAAATTCGGCCATCTGCGCCGACTCGGCCGGATCCCGGCGTCCGAGACAGACGCTCCAGCGCGGATCATGCGGCAAGGGCAAGGCCGCGCAAAGCCTCAACTTCTCCTCGGGTATGCCGTCAGTCAGACACCTAGCCGCGATCGCAGGGGGGCTCTCAGCCAAGTCAATTTCTCCTCCCCCTTCTCTCGGCGGTTCGGCAAACCCGGTGCCCGTGGCAACGGCGTCGAAAACAACGGCGAGTTCCCTCCCCGCGGCCGCGGCGCGGATCTCGTCAACGACGGTCGGAGAGCGGTAATCGAATGCGTGCGTCGCGCCGAGCGCGAGCAGCGCCGTGTGGTTCTTGGCCGACGCCATCGTGTAAATTGGGCTAAAGCCGGCTGCTGCCGCAAGATAGATGGCTGCTAAGCCGACTGCCGAACTACCACCCCACTGTGCGTTGGTCAGAAGCTGCGTTGAGGAGTTCGCCCGACACTCGAACAAGTGATCGGACACTGATGGAAAGGGGTGAGAGAGATAACTTACGATCAGAATGGCACGGCCTGTAGGATCCTCGCCCCTGATGGTAGCGGCAGGAAGTGCGAAGCCTAGAGAATTAACCAGCGCATCACTCGCGGTGCGAAGCGCCACCGGCCAAGCAACAAGCTGTCTAACCCTATCGTCATGGATGCCGTTCTGGAGTAAACTCGTCGGGACGCAGTAAGTCCCGCTTCCGGGGCCGGTCTGGGCAAGGATAAGGTCTTGATGAGCGCCGGTCTCGACAGGACGGCGGTGTCCGGGCGTCGTGAGTCCGAAGAGCATATCGCCGACAGCGTGCGTCGCCGTCGGTCCCGCCACTTCCACAGTCCCGAGCCAGTCGTACCCGGCCACGAACGAGTGCCACCCCATGTAGAAGTGCCGCTTGTCTGCCGGGTTGATTCCTGAGTAGTGTACGCGCACGAGGACTTGTGAGCCTGCTGGTATGTAGGTCGCTGTTTGCGTCATGATTTCGAAGACGCCTGAGGCCGGGAGGTAGATGGCGCGACGTGAAGCGTTTGCTGTGTCAGTTGACATGTTGATGTCTATTACTCTTACTTTTCTTCAAAAAGGTAGAGTCGATAAGTCTCATCCCCAAAGTATAGGCTTCGTAATATATATCAAGGACTTAGGAGTCGAATGAGTTAGGCGTTCTCCCATAATCTGTTGCACTTGCCATACTACCGGACATATTTATATATCTTACATATAAGCCTACTATTCCTAGTATTATAGCGCCACTCAGAGCCAAAAGTAAATACCTAACTCATAATCATAACGGCCGGCTTATAAGATTGGTCATTCGGTGGAGAGTCCGGGATTCCGTGGAGTTTTCGGCGGTGGGGATGATCCACGGATGCATTACCATACGCTAACCACAACCTTTTTGTCATTGTGTTCGATATGGTGCGATAAAGAGATGAAGCACTTGTCTCGGAGAAGTGGAGATTGATCTATTGGAAGGAATTGACCAGTGCTTTCACCAGAAGCGATCAGATAGTAGTGTATCAAGATGATCTAAGGTCTAAGTTCTAAGCTGTACATTGGTGTAGAAAACAGACCTATATATACTAGGGATCACCCGGTCTATAGTTCCACCGATCTCTCTACATACTGGGTCTATTAGACCCACCTCTCCGTGACAACTTGGGCTGCATATTTCTGTTGCTTTTTCATTCTGTCGAGGAAAGCTTCGTTTCCATTCTTTTGGTATGAAACAGTCAGGCGGCTTATCCGACAGCTAATCCTAGCCAGTTTGTTAGCTAGCTTGCCTAATAATTCCGTCAACAGGTTAATTAGATCTAAGCAGATACTTAGCCAGCTAACTCACCTATTAGGTAAGTATTGTCAAACTACACTGCCCGGACAGATGCCGGATTGATCTAGTACTGCAGTATATAAGGTATATGCCAACAAGTATTCATATAAGCCTTGGAAGTAAACTTCGTGTTAATATAGCCAATATGGCCCAATAAGTGGCATACTGGCAAGTTTTTAATAACTCTATAGATTTGCTACTAATTCGCTTACCTGACTTAATAGTAAGTGGATATCCAACCTACTTGAAATTTAACTTTAGTCAACATGACGGTTTGCATGGTACTTTTAGCGTGGGTTTGGGTGGCTTACACGTAAACATAACCCTTCACACTGCGAATTATACCGAACAGCATTTGGGCCATACGCATTGATAGATAATAGTATTAAGTAGTAAAACATCAGTTTTTAGTCTTTAATTGAAAGCCAGTGAAAACAAAACCAAGAGGAAGTTGAAGGCGATTACTTGGGACATAGGCACATTGTGACGGAGTAGCGCTTCTTACAGGGTACGAATAATGCTCTATTAAGTGGTCTTTTTGGATGTGTGTGATCTCCGTCAGTCTATTTGAGCAGATCACCTTATATAGCGGTGTGGATCACGTGACTATAGGGTCCACATCTCCGCGACACACATTCGGGTTATACAAGAAGTTTATAGTTAGATGTTAAGTACTAATCTATTCAAGTAATTGTGTAATATATGCTGGAAGCTTCATCTCCGCAGCAAAGCTTGATTTTCATCTAGGTCCGCCATGGCGGCCGACCGTGAAAGCACAAGCACGAAAGGCGGAATGATATGAAGTACCCCATTAACTTAACCTAAGAGCAATGTTCGGTCCCGTCTGCATGGGTATGGCATTCCTAGTACTCTGGTTAGGAAATTATTCCCCGGGGGTCTATCATGAAATAAACTTACAGTTGCCGCAGTCGTCGTGGCCGAAGGCGTGGCTGTGGTGGTCGAGTCAGGATCCTCAGGCTCAGAAGGACGACCGGTGCATCCCTCTCCAGGGACTGCGATATCGAAAGCATATACGTCTAGTGCAAAGTACTGCAGACTATGTGAGTTGCGCACTGCCAATGCTGGGTCATTCAGGGCCAATTCGAGACATTCGCTATACGTGTCCGCATAATGCTCGACAATACCCTCGCCAATCTTGGGAAGATGGTAAAGACGATGCACCAGGTCGGAGCCGAAGTAGAAGTTTAGCGCACCACTCGCGACAGAGTAACCGTATCCACAGAGACCCTCGAGCGGCATGCGCGTGGTGTATGAGAGAGGGCAGATGACTGTCTCCTGAGTAGCATTTTCTCCGCGCCAGTGTCCACCCCAGCCTGCGAAGTAATGTCAGTTAGGTCCCAGGGGCTCGGGTTGCCTTATTTTTCTTACCATCTAAGGAACAGTTTCCATCGACGTCGTCGCATCTGAACCAGATGCCGCTGCGGTCAGCGCTCACGATCTTATCGTACCATCCGATGACCTCTGCAGTAGGTGAGACTCCGAAGTACTTTGAGTAGAAATCGGAGGTATTTCCAAAGCGGAGGATGTGATCCTTGGCATGAGTAGCGAGAGTAATCGCGTCGTTCAAGCCCCTGGAGAGAAGCGCCCGCTCGGTTGCATTGCATGAGCCGTGTATAGGGTATGAAGTGGTAGCACCAGCCGCCCAGTCATAGACGGATGGCTGAGGTGTTGGAGACACGATGGTCTGTGTAACGGTCACAACATCCTGACGGGCTCGTAGTCTACCTGCCTGGCCTAGAGCAGCGTTCAAGCCTAGACAGGCAACAAAGAGTCGGACTTGGCTAGGAAGCATCGTGAAGAAGCAAGATGAAGAGCTGAAGGGAGACAAGCGAGGCAACGATGCGGTTCAATGTGCTGCTGGCCGAGCAGAGAAAGAAATCCGTTGACATGTCCATCTTCTTTCTTATATAGCACCACCGATCATCTCGTCCCACCGAAAATCGTCCGTCCTGATCACCTTACTCGCATATTTTTTGCCCTTGGCAGAAGAAAGAAGGCTTCCAAGCCCGACCAAGGATAACGGTTCATCAGTCCAGCCCGTTTTCAGCTGAGGCCAAGATAGATGAACAAGCACCGCCGTTGTCATGAATACCATCAAGGTTCTTCTTTCTTCTCCAAGTACAGAATCTGGATGGACTAGTTCTTGAAGCCCTGGTTAGAAAGTGGGACCAAGTGACCATCCCACTGGAACCTATTCCTACTTGCCAAGAGCAAGTTGCTTGGCAGAGTCCCTTGATGGCCAACAGCTAACCTAGATTCTTGCGATACAATGAGAAGCGCTACACAAGCGCATCGTTTTTTTTATAGACCCGATGACTTTGAATTCCTACTGGAACGGGATTCTTTTTGAAGTCACTAGTGACTAAGTCATATTTGCTGCTATAATTTATACTTTGTCAGGGCCTAGGTATGGAGTGTAATGCATACTCATTGTTACGTAAGGAGTTTAATACTGACTAACTGGTGATGTTCGCTATCTACAAAGCATCGTTTTTCTAGAAGTTGTGACATAATTTGCTGATTATGCCCCCCTTATGGTCGATTTCATAGTTATATGTAAGTCTGATAATGGAACGATAGGGCTGTAGGTACGTGTAGTGGGGTATGTAATGGTGATATCCTCTACACTAAAGCGCAGCAGTCGAGTAAATAACTCGAAAAGTTCCTTAGCTGTCGTTTTATGCAACAAAAACTATATCATCTTCTCTAGTGTTGGTAAGAAAGAAGCTGCTGTTACGTACCGCGTAGTAAAATATTTAAATATGTATCACTTTTATGTGTTTTCTCAAAAGGAGTACATTTAATAGGTCTTGTTTTCGGTTTTCTGCGTTTATTGCCAAACCATAATGTAAGCACAATTAGTACGACAACCCTTTTTATAGTTTTGCTGTAACTAACTGGTGGAATCTACCTCGTCTTGTTCAACTCCCATTAGACAACCAAGAGCCTCGGGTGACTAGCCCTTTAGGGGCGACAACATGTAGGAGCATTTTACCTTTCACCCCCTTCAAGAATATTATGAAAATCTTGATACTTAAGTCTTAGGTTAATATATGAGTTGAATATATTATAACCGATTGTACTATGTTACGATCGTGATTAATAAAACTAACTATAGTATTTTCTTCAAAATAACTGAATGCTTTGAGCTTCTATAAGATTCGGGAGGGCACTTAACCAATTTCTCTTCGCTTTTCATCGAGCACTCCAAGCGGACTATCATCAAAATAGCTTTAAGCCGAAACGAAAAGGATAACGGAGCGTTAGCAAAGATATTTGAATTTACCAGAATAAGGATTATAAGAAAGGTGATATTGATTAAATTAGTCGAAGTTCTAAACCTCGTCTGGCATCAGTTCCTGCAGAGTAAGCCCTAGCTTCTTGCTTACCTCCTCGAGGCTTTTCCGCTGCAGGGCGATGTACCAGGTATCAAGATCCGAGATCTCTGTGCCCATAGCTTCCTCAAGTCCCTTTAGGTTTGCGGTTGAGTTATTAATCGGTGTACATTTTGACGGATCGCTGGACTGCATGTTGGACTGGAAGATTCCTGCAGCGGAGAAAGGTAAGAAATCCTCGTATGTGATGGGGACAGCTTCCACAATCTCTTCGGAAATCTGCTGCTCCAGGATGGAGCCACCCCTGATATTGAGAGATGGCGTGGTGTTTTCTCGCTTCACTTTATACTCGCAATAGATCAAGTTTTGCTGCCGGAGCTCCGTCCAAGTATCGGGATATTCCTTGAAAACCTTTATGGCGATGGCATCAGCCTCGGCAGGAGCAGCGCCCTCCCCTTGCACTTTGCTCTCATATAACAGTTTATCATAAAGTTCTCGGCCCTTAGGAGTCACCGCAGCGCCACGCTGCTCTATCTCTCCAAAACGTGCCCTGTGGCTAGCCTTGACCAGCGCATCCTGCGACCGAAGTGCGTCTACACTTTGGTTCTCATCCCGCCTAAACCTAACTACTTCTTCAAGAGCTAAGAAACTCGTTTGGCGTAATAATATCGGGCATTCACGAGCTGGCGGGCCTTCAATTTGAGCCTTGGCAGCCATACCTGCCTTCTTCATCGCCGACTGGACAGCCACGATGTCCAACGTCCGCGGTGTGAGATGATTGATGTGTGCACTTTGAAAGCACGCGATATCGGCCAATATGGGGTGTGCAGCCTTCAAGGCCTGATATTGATCAAAAGTAGCCGCGGCAATAGGCTGCCACCTAAACGTGGACATAGCTTCGTGAATGAAAGTCTCGGTTTGATCTTCCTTCAATTTTCCGCTATGTTGATCCACCTCGTCAAGAATTTGCAGCAATTTTTCGCTGAATATATTTCGCTTTTCCAGCAGCTGTAATGCGAGCCCACGGGCCTCTTCCGAGACCAGCAATTCGGGCCGAAGTAGGGTAGTGAAGATACGGAAGGGATTGCAGTTGAGGCTCGAGGTTGTCAGAGGGCGGAAACATGTCGCATGCATCGGCAGTCCCGCGATCGAGAGGTCATAGTATCCGATCGGATGCATTCCTAGGACTCCAAATATGCGCTTGATCGTCCGGAGCTCGTACGGAGTACCAAGGCGAATAGCACCATGTCGTTCTTGAGTTAGGCGCTCGATGCTAGCATAGACACCCGGAGTAGTTCTAGACAGGATTTTTTTGTTGATATTTTGTTGTACTCTTGTGTTAATATCACGCACGAACTCCATCAAGTCACCGTATAGCGGTACCTCAACACGGTACATGGCAGACATGGCGGCGGCGAATCGGGTGCGCAAGACATCCTTATCGGCGTACACTAAAACACTTATAGCTGACATAGTGACTGAGCCTATACCAGTAACTACCTTAAAGTCTGGGGGGTGCAACTTGGTTTTTGTCGCCAGTGTACTCAGTCAAAGGGTGAGAGAGTAAATACTTTGATTAAAATACACATCTAAAAGTCGCTCACTCCCCTCCCCGAGACCAACCATTTCCCTTTGAATAAGTTCTGGCCCATCTTCATGGAATAGCATGCCATTCCATCCGCCGCCGGCCCCAAACTGGCAGAATCCTTTGGTGGGGTATCTTACGGGCGAGAGCCGCCTGCGCCGACGGCTGCGGTCGACTTGGGCCGAGAGGCATATATAGCACTCCTAGTACTACCACCGGAGATAGGGGCTTGATTCCGTGGGCCGAAATTATCCACAAGCTCAGCTTCGTGTCCTTTTCCGAGTTTTCATTCCCCTTGCAGTAGCACCAAGGAGTGAAAAGGGGTACATCTGATGATAGGCGATTAATTCATGATCCTATCATCACAATCTAGTAAACCCTACTAGACATTTGATAATGTCTATCAACTACTACCTAGCAAGATAAGCTTATCTTAAATTAGTTTTGACTAAAGATTACGAAAAGTGTGCCAATAGAGGAACCTTCTATAATCATGTGCTAGAAAGGTTTCTATACAGGATAGTGCATGGGTCAAGACATTATTATGTATTTTATTATGTACTTAATTGGTGTGAAGCTGTGTGGGTGTAGCCAATGAAGATGACTGGCAGAGAAAAAAATGGTATATATCTCTGAGGGGAATAGGGAGACGCGGCATGAAAACACAACAAAACACACTCATTGAATTAACTCGTATTGCATTACTGACTCTATTGTACCTATTAATCGATTCCTCACGAGAAAGGCTAATGCAAATCATGTAGGAGTGTAGTGTTCGGCCTATCTCTATATGCGTGAACGATGGGATTTTCAGCTATTGAATGAGACCGTTGGGTCGTTTCAGTATGATAACCGTTTTCTTTTAATTCGTGAGCATAACATAGTATCTAGAGAGCAGCTGGGGTTTGGGCAACAAATCGATCTTGAGCCTCAAAGACAGCGGCAGGTGACTTGCCTACCAGAGACTCATAGATTTCGGGATCGGTGGCGCCCTCCAGGCTAAAAATCACGACCTGGCTATTTGCGCCCAACCCCAATTTCTCACGGAGTGATGGGTCCGCGCTGGACGCCAAAATGATGCCCATACTAGCGGCCGACGATTCGCCACACACAACGGGGATATCACCCTCGCAACCACTAGCCAACACCTTCATGCCTTCGATTGCGGCGGAATCAGGAACCGATAGGAAGTCACTAGTCAGCCAGGAGAGGATCTTCCACGCCGCTGGAGACGGAGCGCGACATGCCAGTCCCGCCATGAGGGTGGACAGGGAGCCCTGCGACTGACAGACCTCGCCATTCTTCGCACTTTGCAAGAGACAGTCAGCCTCGGAGGGTTCAACAACGACAAAGCGAGGCAATTTCACGGGAGCCTTTTGGTCTTCACGGAGGCGGGTGTAGAAGCCCTGGAAGATAGCCGCGGCGATACTACCAACACCACCGCACACGAAAACGTGGGTGATATGATGGACCTTGGGGATTGAAACCAGCGCCTCCTCGAGAATCACCATATAGGCGTTCATGACGTGCTGAGGGATATCGCCATCGAAGTCAGACCAGGAAGTGCTGCTCACGAAGTACCAACCGTTCATGCGAGCATCCTCTCTAGCCCGGGCGACCGAGGCCTCGTATTCGCCGTCGATACGGATTACAATCGCGTCCAGGTCCATCATGCGCTTAGCACGGCCGTCACTGACATGACTGTGAATATAATTAACACAGCGGCAGCCGAATATCTTCGCACCGTACGCTAGCCCGCGGCCTTGGTTACCGTCCGTGGCGACGCAGACCGTTACGTATCGCGTTATGTCACGATATTTGTCGGTGCGAAGCTCGGCTGTTGAGGGCCAGATACCTTTCTTTACATGGACCTCCTTCGCAAGAATTTGATAAATCGAGTAGGGCGCGCCTAGTGCCTTGAAGGAGCCGAGGTCGCTACCGAAGCGCTGGCTCTCATCCTTGACGAGCAGCTCTTGAATCCCCAATTTGCGTGCAAGGTTTGGGAGGCTGCGGAGAGGTTGTCTGCTGTATTCCGGCCAGGTGCGAATCTCGTCGACGGCAGGCATCCAGTTGGATAGGTTCCGCATGCAGACGGCCGCGTCGGCCTCAGTCTGTGCATCTAGGCGATTCGAATTGTGGTGATGGCAGTATTTCATCATGAAATGATTGGAAAATAATTGAGAGTGACAGACTGTCTGGTGTCGGTGCTAGTGTTCCCCTATTTATTACGACGTCTATGTTATTTGATTCAGCCGATCACTCATCTCCATACCTATCCCATTCCATCCTGTGCTACTTCTTCCTCCCATGATTCTTCTCTGTAGTTCCGGGCAAGGCACAATAGGGCCGAGCGGCTTTTAGTTTGCTACTCCGTGCCATCACATCCCTGTCCCTGTTGATATTACGAGATTTGGCGATGTTGCTTTTCGCCAGTCGCTGAACTTAAAGACAGAATGTCTGGACTCGGACCACGAGGACGCAATATAGAGTACCGTGATAATATTGTTAGGGTTCTGATTAACATTTAGCTCCGAACTTCTTCTATTGAGGCTTGCGACGAAGACAAGGCCATAATGAATGTTGATCACCAATCGCAATTTTGCATCTACCTCCCTCGGCCCTTATCGATCCTAATACTCTATCCTGAATCAAGAACCTATGATGTCGATTGGCCCGATGAAGAAAAAGGAGTGAGTTGAAAAGAAGTTGGGGGTGATGTAACACTGTCCGCCGATGCCTATTGCTATTGCCAGAAGAATTTTGCGAATGCCGAAGAATTGTTGCGGACTTGCATAGAGACCGAGATTATAAATGTATTATTATGCATTATTCAGACTGCTGAAAGACCTTTTAGATGTTATTTGGCTATTTCTCTTTCCTATTTTATCGCTTTTTGAAGGAAACCTTTTTGTAAGGCTTCCAGTGTCCCATTCACCCACAGCTTTGCCATCTTTTCGTAACCCTCGTCATTAGGGTGTACGCCGTCAACCAAACAGCCAACTTCAGGACCAGCCTCACAATTCATGTCGACAAGTACTAGTTTCCTGTGCTCATTTGCTTTTTGCTTAGCGAGAGCGCGGATTTGATCGTTCACGCGCATGACGTTTGAGTTAGTCTTCTTATCCGCACTGACTATCAGAGTAGAGAGAAGCATCGTCGAGTGCGGGGAGGCTTGCCAAAGATACTCCAGCATATTACCTAATCGGTCCCCTGCTTCGCCGAGCTTGAAAGATTGGAGGCAATCGTTCGACCCAGCATTAATAGCAAAGACATGGGGCAATAGGCGTGGAGTAGAGAGTCGGGCCTTCTTGTCAATTTCATCGATTCTGAGCCCGGGCCAACCCTCGTGATCTTTATTGTGCATTGAGCCCGTCTTGCGGGAACCGACCATCTGTACGTCGAAACCATGGTCCTGGAGCATTCTGAGCAACGGTCGTCTATATCCCGTGCGAGTGGACGACCCAACCCCTTGCGTTACCGATCCTCCAAGGGGCATGAGGCGGAAGGATACGCCGCGACCAATTTGGAGATGCTGATCTAAGAGGCCATAGTTAATAAAACTGCCCGGGGCGAGACGCTTGCCCTGGGCCGGCCTTGCTGCCTTCGCATCATAATTGGCCTTCCAGTTCCTGCGGTCTCGATATAGGTGGTGATAAACTAACCACTCTGCATGACAGATGAGACGTGGCGTGACTGTCTACGGATTGGAGAGCGAGTGTCAATTCTTGAAATTGTCTGGCGGCCCGTGAGTCGAGTGCTTGATTCCATAGACGCTCGCTGCAAGATCAAAAAAGGATTCGGCGGGCGCATGGCGTTTGACGCACTGGCAGTCAGACACATATCCTGATAGTACCTCGGTGCATATGGATGGCATTGAGAGGAGAAGTATCGCACAAGATGAGTAATTGGGCAATTTCCCTTGATTTTCAAGAGTTGGCTGACATCGATTTGAAGTAATAAATAATCCGGCCTGCTGTTAAGTCCCCGAGCAGTACCGCCCGAGCATAGCAGAGCATACTGCGTTAGTGCCGAATTGGCGCTAGTTTGCCAAGTTTTCTATACACTGTTTATGGCAATTTCTTCAAGGCCCGAGACATAAAAGAGACTTCAGACTCGCGAATTGTATTATCTATGCCAAAATCAAGCGTTTGCCCGAGTTGTTGACCTTCTTACACTTCAAATCTCTTAGAAGCTCTTGGCGGTGGCTGAGTCTCGAAGAGTTGCGGATACGGTGGGATGCATATATATAATACCAAGGGGGCGATTCGGCGACCTTGACTTCCACCGGCCATCCATGTGGTTCTCTTCTACTCTTTTCCCTCCCTGTCCGCTTTGGCCACTATGACTGGTCGGCGATGGGATCATGGCGGGCTAGATAACTGAAAAAGAGTTGAAGATACACAAGCATAGTACCCAAAAGTTCAGTTAGTGAGACTAGAAGCGTGTTGCCGTGGTTCTCATCGTCGAAGTCATTGACCTAGGAGCCCTACCCACCCTTAGAATATTGCTAGAGTGGTTTACTGCTTTGGAACAAGTATCGTTGCTATCTACACCAGCTATGTCGTTGGTCAAGTCAAAGTCGCCTATCCCTACACAATCGAATTCTCCGACATGGGTTGCGTGCTCTGCAGTAGATTGGGCCGTGGACGATTCGAATATGAACCTATCACCGTTACGCTCACTGAGGCCTGCAGCTAGTATTTCTGACAGCTTCGTGTTGCCTCATTAGGATAATTGATCCCACAACTATCACAGGAAGCGGTGTGTGCTCAATAGAACTTTCCGTTGTAGGACTATCATTCTCCTCCTAGCCATACCACCAAGCTTTATAGAAACGGCGATACTTAGTTATATTAATTTCCCGTCCCTTAATCGTTGCTAGAATCCACTAGAGTTCAAGCAATAAATTCTACGGGCATTTCAAACGTGAAGTGCTTAGCCCAGCCTAAGCCAAATCGTACGATTACGGAGGCCTCCATCTCGGTTACAAATATCAGAAAACAGTAGGTAAGTAGGTGTGCAGCTAGAGGTCCTCTGATTAACTTTCATAGCTAGGATTGGACCGATATAGACCCTGGGGATGCCTATCCCGAACGGCATCCTCGAGAAATTGCATATCCAGCGGCGGTTGGGATAATAACATCTGAAGCGAAGAGTCGGTCCAGGGGATACTTGCTGCAGATACCACACTAGTTGAGGGATTCTGGGAATTCTGAGAACTGGCTGGCGCCGACATAGCCGCTGGACCTAGGACAGACGTGGCCTGGGGGGCAGTCATGGCTTTAACGTGATCCGACAAAGCCGCTTCGATCATCTCGATGTGGTGACAATACTCTTGCGCAATGCAATTCCCGGCCCCCTTTAGTTCCTTCAAAAGCCGCGAAGCCTCTCCGAAGGAATCGCGGTCGGCGTGGGAATCCTGCTTATCAAGAATACTAGAGATGGCTAGGATTGTCATTGAAGAGAACAAATATTGTGTAAAGAAACAGTCGAAGGTGACAAAAGTTCCATCAATCCAAGACTGCCCGAGAAGCTGAAATGAGTGCCGTGCACAACGAATACAAGCTTCTGATAGTGCAGCCGCACTTGTTGGGACCTGTGAAGTTGACGGGGGCGACGTCGTGGACTGGGATGCTGTGACTTGCATTCGCAATGCGTGGAGTAATATCGGGCGGGTTGCAATAATAACACACTGCAAACAGCATCAGCAAAATATGACTTTATTTTGTACGTATTCAGGAAAGGGGTGAAGATAAAGCCAAGATATAGATAGTGACAAAACCCACCTGGTAGAATAAAAGATTCAGTGAAACAGCGTTTAGATCATTCCTCGTCTCCGCCAAGGGATCAATTTGCAGATGAGGCGGTAGCCGATTGACCCAAGCCTGGAGATCTTGTAAGGATGCTTGGACGCGAGTGGCCAATTGGATATCTTGATGGCGAGGACGGCTATACACCGACCGGATGACGCTGGTTAAATGACGTGTTAATTCAATGTTGGCAACATGGTACGCGGATTCCAAATCATCTTTGGATCGGCCTTCTGATTGAAAATTCTCTGTGGATGATGGAGCTGACGGGAGATCGATTTCAATCTCATCGTCTTGAATAGCAGTTGGGTGGCCGAGATTTGCCGCCCACATTCGGTCGAACATGTATGCTGTCCAAAAGAGTCTCTTGCGATGGTCTCGTGCAGCAGGATCAGCTAGTTGTGATTCAGGTATATTAAGATGAAGTCCCATAACAATGGCTGAGCGCATCGCAGTCCCTGAAATGATGTACGCGCTATACCGCCGATTAAGCGCTAGCGAGTACATCGACTAGGCAAAAAAGGTCAACATCGGACGAAAGAAAAAGAACCATGTCAATATGGAGGGGGGGGACCCGACTTACAAGTAGAAGCAAGGCCTCGATTGAATCCGTCCCTGGGCGCTCATCCAGATGGCCTAGCATCTTTGACGCCTGTGCGAAGTACGACATGCCCGGATAGCTCTGAGTCACCGGAGTTCTTGTCGCACAGAGCTCGCCGATAGCAAAAAGGGCCCAGTATTTACAGCGCAGCACTGATTCACTCCCGGGGGGCTCGAGAAAGCACCTCGACAAGCCCTCTATGACGGAGCTGCGATGGATGATGTAGTAATAGTGGTTGGCGTATTTAGTCGCCGCTTCGATCAGAAAGCGGGCACGGGCAAGACTAGGCCATTCAATATTGGACTCCTTGAGTGTCATCAGAGCTTCGTTATTCGCGTAATTGACACGCAGAAGGTGTACAGGCTCAGGGGCGTCGGGGTTGGAGATGACCTGACGAAACCGAGTTGCAAAAGCCGCGTCGGCAGTGTCACTGATGAGAACAGGGGTTTGAAATACATTGCGATTGTCAAACCAAGGAGCCTGATTGAACGTTAGGTTGGTTGGCCTTTGCTCGTAATCGGCGGGCGACGATTCCGCTGGTGCAGGAGTGGCCGGAAGTTCAGGCGTCACAGATTGGATGACCTCCGAAGACATAGCCTGTCCATGGGCACTTCCATCTGCCTCCCGTTGGCATTCTCCCCTGCCCATGCACTGTGCATGATCTCTAGGTCCAGTTCGTGGTGATGGTGAGGAAATATTCTCCCTGGTATCGCACTCTACTGTCTGAGTCCCATCCAGGGCCGGGACACGCCCGCGGGCCGTTTGGTCCTGCTTTAGACGGTCGATTTCTTCTAAGAGCCCGTCGATGAATCTATGACCTCGTCGGCACTTTTGCTTGAGAGCCCTAGTGTCTAGGCGGGACTCTTGGGCTCACCTTTGTGACACCTTCACCGACCGATTTCTCTGAGGATACGTACAAACCGTGCCTTTCTCGGCCTGGACACAGTTCCGGCAAGGGTGGCCGCCGGAGCACTTAATCTTCTTGACATGGCAGCGGTGGCAACTGTCGCGCAATATTAGTGGGCTATCCGATGTAAATCTGGCACATTTAGGCTCGGCCTTACGCGATCACTTTGTGGGGCAAGAAGCTGCGTCGGCGCAAAGAGTCGGTCGTGCCAAAGATATTCTCCATCACTATTTCAATGAGGTAGACACACTAGGATAGACTTAAAACAGAGAGATGCGTAGAGAGCTTCAAGTTCCTTCGGGGTGCGTTGGAGTTTGCCGGTGACGGCTGTGCTTCTCGGCAGATCCGCGAGTTTGCCGAAGTAGGCCGGGGGGGATAAGCTATCCGCCGAAGCCTGCTCACCCCACACTAATTACTTAGTCAACTCGTAGTTCAAGCTATTGAACAGGCGACGGTAAGAATAATAACTTACTGATACAACGTTGAGGTATTTATTTAACCGAACTTTCGTTGGATACTCCTTTTATCTACGTTAACCCGAAGGATGAAGTTTAAAGTGAAATTGTTCAGCCTACACTCCGCGTAGAGGGGCCGGCTGGAGGGACAAAACACTTATGAAGTTTCATACTTCATTGAGCGGAAACTTGTAAAATCTCCTTAACTCATCAGATCTTAAATGACACCTATGACCTGTAACTTTGAAAAATGCATCGCTTTTATTGCCCGATTTAATGTACAGACTCATTGAGTTCGTTCGGGTTCAACATCAAACTCTACATCAGTTCGTATGATATACTTAGCCCCCTCTTTGACACCCGTTCCCTCATGCAACAACGCACCTTTTGTGTCGCCGTGGGGGAAAAGCGCTACCGAACCCATCATAGGACGGACGGGATGGGCATTCATAACACCCTCTCTGATACTTGGGGTGAAAAAGGTAGTTTCACCCCCCTCGAACTCATCATTTAGGTAGACTAGGAAGGTGAATAAGCTGGACTGCTTCGCACCTGTAGGCGAAGCGTCGTAAAGATAGGCACCCGTCTTAGGATCAGTACCGGATGGTGGCCAGCCGCCATCGAAGTGACAACGATACTCGGCGCCGGGAACGTAGCGATATACCCTGAATCGCCGGTTGATGCCCCGGGCTTTCCGTCCGCCAACATGTGACGGGATGTGCGGAGACACTCGCTTCCAGAGAGCATCGTGAAAGGCCTTATCTACGACCCAGTATACGTTATGAGCGAGAATGCTGGACGCGGACCCGTCGTCACGGAGGGGGCAGTCGGGTAGGAACCCTACGGCCTCCATCGCTGCGACAATGGACATGCATTCTTGCCGCGTTAGCACATCTTTCATCAAAGACAGGTCTGGAACAGTCGGGTGTTTGTGAAGTGTTGTCGTTGGTCCATCTTGGGCTAATTGAACAGCATTGTCGTTACTAAGATAAAGAACGGCAGGATGTAGATTTGGGGGCTTCCGTTGGGGGCCCGGCGTTGTCTCAAGAATCTGAAATCTATCCTTGATATCTTTCGGACAAGCCTCGAAGATCGTCTTGTCTAATACACCTTGTCGAACGGACGGTCTCGGTGATTTATCCCCATTATCCCAAATTGGTTGCAGAGAGAGTGGGCCGGAGAGTAGTGCGGGCACTTTCGATACCTCGTCAACCGGTCCAGTAACTCTTAATATCATATCCATCACCCTCAGCAGTTCAAGCTGTGTCTCGGTCCGGATATCGGGCGTTTCGCTGGAGAGCCCACTGACGACGTCGAGATCTCGTACCCATCGGCAAAGGGCGCCTAGTTTTGGTGCCTGGTTTCGTATCCGCATCTCGGCTAGTAGAACGACGGCATCGACGTATTTGCCGTCTACAAGGGCTGCAGATACGCGGGAGGTGAGATTCGTCTCGGCTAAGTTTCTTGTCAGCTCTCTTCAAAAAGATTGCAATCAGGATTATTGCGTGAGCCGTCCTTACCAATTGTGTTCATGCCGGTGGTGCATGCTTGCTTAAATCCATACACAGCTACGCGTAAGTTCCGGCAGGCCTTAGACTTAATGAGGGCGGGATGTTGAGTGAGCGAATCCAACGTCTCGACCGTAATCTCTATCTCCTCTTCAGAAACGACGCTAGCTAGACTCTTGGGGTCCAATTGGCCTGTCGCTTTGAGTGATGACGAGGACGCCTCAGGAGAAGGGGATAGTGGCAAGGTCGTGTTGACGGCACTCTTCTTGTTAGGGAGATTTGACTGCGCATTGCGCTGGCGCTTCCTCTTGGTCGGCATACTTAAGGTTCATGGATCAGCAATAACTCGAGAAGTCAGCAATTGCTAGGCATTTACTCGAATGGTGGGATGATGAAATATCGGAGCCTCCATCCCTAATGCGGTAACGTTTCGATTATGGGTCTCTGAACGGGGAACACACTAACCTTACCTTAGGTAAGTCGGCATGGCCAAGCTGACAGGGCCAACTAGCTAAATGCTTCTATCCACCACATCTTGGATGACAAGGCCACAAGCTCATGCCGCGTACTGACACAGGATCTTGGACAAGCAGCTCGATCAATAACTCCCTTAATCCATTAGTCCGCCTCGCACGGTATCTTCAGGTCTTTCTCCACCCACCTCCGAATTCGGGTCGGGCGGAAATGCCGCCGACCTGACGTCGCCGACCGCATCCCGTCATAGGACTCCAAGACGACGACGCCCACACCTGAGGTGAGGATATGACCGAGCTCACCTCGTCGGTGAGTAACCACCTAGGTACTGCCCCATCGATAGGGTAGAATAGGCCAAAAACTTGTGCGCAGTGTCAAGTTTTTTGTTTACTACCTAGTACCTACGTACCTAACGCTAAAACAATAAACTACCTAGGTACTTATATACTTGATGCAATGAAAGAGTATATGTAATTATTGGGGGTTGCTTCACATTTAACAATTGAATTTACAACGCCATTACCACCAATTACTCTAAAATAAGCGCCTTTAGTTTTACTAAAAAAAGGTTAGCAAGTCCAGCGATTTGAACTATATTAATATAATTGCCCTATGAAGACCTAACGCGGGTGGTTTATATGTGTTGATATCGGAAATAATGAGGGAGTGACGTATAACATAACGGACGATCGGTGGCTAACTCTTTTCCGCGCACCGTATAGGGGTTTTTAGCTGAATTGTGATGGATTCATTGCTAATAAAAGTGGTTCTGTCTGACTGAGTGCCGAGACTAGGTAGAAACAAGGCTGGAATTCAAGTTGCTGATGACTATCAAACGATAGCTTTACAGAGTAAACAGCTCTATTAAAAGCAGCAAAACTTAAGAAGGATAGTCCTCGGCCAGTGAAGCAACCCGTCTTTCGCAGCGCTGCCATCATCCTTGACCTATGTATGATTTACGGTTTAGAATATCTGCACCCGAGCCACTCCTAGTTCAACGCTTCCTCGGCTTTGTTATTTTCTTCTTCGGCCCCCGGCTCCCTCGGACTCGGACTCGGCCTTGGCTTTCTCTTCCCCGGTCCCCGTTTCCGAATTCAGCAACCATTCACCGTGCAAATCGGACGACGCTTTCTCAATGAGGTTGGTCTTCGCCGATGCAGAACAAGCAAGATCATTCGATGACGGGAGCTGACGCTCTGACCTTGCTATATTCTCGAGAAAAAAAATAAGTTTATCTGCGCACTTAATCAACTCAACGAACGTCTCTAAAGGTACAATTGCATTTCTCCCTCAACCCATTCATGGCGTTACTCGAATTTGTATCACAATGCAAATTAAGCCCGCTACCGCTCTTCTACGGATAAATCTATATCGTCCTCATGCCTAGGTGATATACAATAGTTTCTTATGTTTACGAGACGCGAGTGGTCCGTGTGGGCAATGATACTTAATTACCACATTTACGACCCAATCAATGACCCATAAGAATCTGACAGACGGGGAGATGAAGAAAGTAGATATTTGCTTGTAAAAGAGTTAAAATATGAGACCCCGTATTTTCCGTATAATTACATTCTGGGTGACACAATGACTCATATCAAGTCCTGCGCTGCCCTCTAGATTGCGTACTCATACAACTACGCCAGACGTGGAAAGCAGCAACAGGGGGCGGGGTTCAAGGAACCCCCGCGCAATTTGAGGCCCAATGGCGCCCAGGTAAATAGAGGCTCACAACCCGTCAATCGGGAATTCTCAAGAATACGTCGCCATTTAATTCATCAATGAAACGAGCAGGTTCACCAATACTGCCTCTCTTATCAGCTCTATTGAATCATCACCCATTTCAATCGACATGGCCTCTTTGAATGTGCTGATCGTTGGGGGAGGCATTGCGGGCCCGGCCGCCGCCTACTGGCTGTCACGTATACCCGGTGCTAAAATCACACTCATCGAACGTTCCTCTCAGATGCGAGCTTCAGGCCAACAATTAGATCTCCGCGTCGCGGGCGTGGATATGATGAAGAAGATGGGTATCGAACCTGCTGTGCGAGCTGTGCGCTGCCAAGAACCCGGCACGCAGATAATTGACACCGATGGACGGACAAAGGGCTACTTTCCGGCCGCCGGGCATGGCGGCGGGAGGCAAAGCATGACGTCCGAGTACGAAATCATGCGGGGTGATCTGGTGAAGATATTATACAGTGTCACTGAAAACTGCCCGAATGTGCGGCACGTGTATAATAGAACCGTTGAGAACTTCACTCAAGACGATGAGAGTGATCCCAACAGCAAAGTCCACGTGACTTTCTCAGATGGTCGCCAGGAGGATTACGACCTCGTGCTTGCGGCCGATGGGACCGGCTCGAAAACACGCAAGATCATGCTCGGACCCGACGCTCCCGATCCGCGGCACCGAACCGGCGGCTACATTGCTTATTTCAGTATACCATCACAGCCTTGGGACTCAGATAGATCAACGTTTTGTCAACTTCCTGGATCTCATATGGCTCGGACGATTATAACGAGAAAGGACTGCCCCGAACTCACGCGCGTCTATATGATTCTAGGCAAGCGGGATAATTCCGTTGACGCGGCACTGAAATCCGGTGACCTGGCCGCTTTAAAGAAGGCATTCGCCGATATCTACGCAGATGGCTGGTGGGAAACGAAGCGATTCATGAAGGCGTTATTACACACGCCTGAAGCAGACGATTTATACTGCACACCGTATGAAGAGGTCCGGCTTCCTGAGGGTTCTTGGTCAAAAGGGCGAGTTATCCTCATTGGAGACGCCGCACACTCTGCTACAGCAAACGGTTATGGAACTTCGTGGGGTCTGATAGGACCCTACCTCCTAGCTGGTGAGCTTGCCAGCCGCTATAAGAAAGGCGAGTCGTTGCCTACAGTATCCATTATCGAAGCGGCGAAAAAATACGAGGAGATATGGCGTCCAGTAGCTCTTGCGGGACATGGAGGAAGTGGGTTCGCCGGGTCTATATTCCCCCCCAGGTCGGCGCTTGGCATTGGCATCATGAACTGGGTCGCCGGAGTAGCAGCGTATCTTAGACTCGACAAGTACATTGGATTTGACGGGTTCGTCGGCAAATGGAAACTTCCAGACTATCCTGTGCTTGATGATGTTCAGGAATCAGACTAATTGAAATCTTCGGTCGGTCGTTCGTATAAGCAGATGACCACACCCCCACGGCCTCTTTTTTTTCTGGGGGACGGTGGGGGGGGGGGGCGGGGGGGGGGGGGGGGAGGGGGGGGGGGGGGGGGGGGGGGGGGGT